>CM073730.1:16387879-16579631 GCA_037113605.1 Calophaca sinica | reverse complement strand
TCCTCTGGTGTTGTTCTTCTATTTTTTGTGGTAGTCGATTGTTGTTGTTGTTGTTGTTAGTGTTGTTGTTGTTGTTGTTGTTGTTGTTGTTGTTGTTGTTGTTGTTGTTGTTGTTGGCGGAACCCTAAGAAAAAGGATCCATAGAGTAGAGAAGTAGTAGCATAGTGAAGCGGAGGAAAGCAGCGGAGAAGCGAGAGCGTAAGAAGGAGGCCGCAGCCATGAACCTATGAGACCCCCCCTTCAGAACCAAAAATAGACCCCTTTCTTTTAGTTCTAAGTTTCTTCCCCCATCTTCGTTCTATATAATTTTTCTGGAAAAGCTTGTACCCGGGTTTCATCTTCTCTTTTTATTTATTTATTATTTGATGTTTCTGTTCTCCATATGATTATGTAGTAGAAACTTGAATAAAAAATTGTGATCAATCCTCTGGTGTTGTTCTTCTATTTTTTTGTGGTAGTCTGATTGTTGTTGTTGTTGTTGCCGTGTTGCTGTTGTTGTTGTTGTTGTTGTTGTTGTTGTTGTTATTGCTTTCTTTGTTGTTGTTGTTGTTCTTTCTTTCTTCTTCGCTTCTTCTTCTTGTATTGTTGTTGTTGTTGTTGTTGTTGTTGTTGTTGTTGTTGTTGTTGTTGTCAGATCTTTGAAAGAGATTAGGATTAGGGGTTGGCCTTCCAATGGGGCCAAACCCTTAGTAGGGACCAATGTGCAAATTTCCTATTAAGGAGGGTATAAAAACAAATTACGAGTTTAAAGTTCTTTCCTAAATTACGCTTTTAAGAAAAATAATAAAAATAGAAATAAACAAGTCAATACAATAAATAAATATGTCCTTGTTTTATTTAAAATTTAGAATAATGATAAATGCAGAGAAAAAGCTTGTTATTTCTTTTCTTTAATTCTTCTTTACATTATTTAATAATAATAATAATAATAATGAAAACCAAAAGATTGCTTCTGGGCGTTTTCACGTATTGAAATTTAATTAGTTTTTTGTTCTGCATGAGTTTAAATCTGAGCAATTAATATTCTGTGTCACTTTTAAATAAAACGGTGACAAACAAATTCGTATTTTATTTTTAAGTTTTTTTTGGGAAAGTTAACTCTTCTAAGGCAAACAAATTTCTCTAAACAATTAACGGGTACCATTTTTTAAATGGGCGTGTATGGGTGCTAATCCTTCCTGCGCGTAACCAACTCCCGAACCCAAATCTGGTTCAAAGACTTTCTTTTTTCATTAAATTAAAAAATTCAAAAAATAGGTTTTCCAATGTTTTCCTATGAAAATAAAATATTGGTGGCGGCTCCATTTAATTTTTAGGGTGGTTGTCACAGCATGCCATGTCATCAATTTGGGTGACAATTTAACATTTGGACCAAATGTCAGAATTTTTAAAAATAGGAGACTAAATGTCAGAAATTAGAAATGGAGGGACCAAAATAAAAAATTGAGCAAAATAGGGGGACCAAAATTACAATTAAGCCTTAATTATTAATTAATTAATTAATTAAATTATTAATTAATTATTTGTTTAGTTATTTAATTATTAATTTTTCCATATTAAGAATACAGGTGACGCATAACCTCACTTGGGCTCTTAATCTTTCTACAATCGCAATTGAGGCATGGACATCTAATCCCTCCATTAGTTATGAAATCTTCATGTGTCATTGCGGCTTTGACAAAGTCATCCACCTCAGCGCAAAAAGATTGTTTCGAACCCCCTCTCCCCGGATACAACCTATCGTACATCCAACTACGATTCGAAGAAATTTTTTTTATCTTCTGCATTTTAAAAAAAAATGACAATTTCAGCTGCACGACGTTCTTAGAACTGCTTTCTTTCTTTAAATGGTATGACCCTATCCCATTCGAGAAAAAACTTTTTCAGAACTCGTATAATAGTCTTTCCTTATATTCTCATCTCTTATACGTGACAAAATTTCGGCAATATTTCCCATTGGTCTTTGAGTACACTAAAAGATCGCAGTTATGAATACTGCGATCAAGTATGCACCCAGAGAACAAAAGGAAATGAATCGAACCGAAATTTCATCAAATATAAAGATACGAGAATTAAATAACAACTATTATACGAGTAAAGAAAAAGTTTTTTTCCCAAACTGTCCCACTTGGACAATTCAATGTTCAATATACAATGAACACGTGGTATCCTAGAAGAGTATATGCACTCAATAATATATTGAACCTCAAATGGGAAGCTAAGGCTTTTCTCCGATATTAATAATTACTCTTAAAAAAATTCAGTAATCTAAGACATTTAATATCGGTTTTACACCGATATTAATAACATTTAATATATTTAATACCGGTTTTTCTCCGATATTATTAATTTTTAATATATTTAATATATCTAACATATTTAATATATCTTATAATAACAAATTTAAAATACAACTTATTAATTAAAAATACGGCCTAATTAATTTAAAATATATCCTAATTAATTAAAAATACAACCTAATTAACTTAAAATATACCTTAATTAAATAATTTAAAATATATCCTAATTAATTAACAATACAACCTAATTAACTTAAAATATACCATAATTAATTAATTTAAAATATATCCTAATTAATTAAAAATACAACCTAATTAATTTAAAATATATCCTAATTAAATACAACCTAATTGATTTAAAATATATCCTAATTAAATACAACCTTAATCATACAAAATTCAGTTCCAAATAAACAAAATTGCATAACAGTCACTAATCATACAATCTCTAATCATACAAAATTCAGTCTTAACTATACAAATTTACATAACAGTCACAAATCATACAGTCTCTAATTATAATTACAGTCCCCAATCATACAAAATTCAGTCCCAAGTATATAAAATTACATAATATTCACAGATCATACAGTCTCTAATCATAATTATAATCCCTAATCTTACAAAATTTTAACTAAACTATGGTCTCTAATTGTTTCGGATACACCAAAAAGTCCCACATTGCTTGGGAATCAAGGCCAACGGGAGTTTATAAACACCCACATGCCTTAACCCACCGAGGCGCCTTTTAAGGACAAAACCATGAGGGCCCACATTACATGTGGCCCAAAGTGGACAATACCTCGGAAAACGATGATGCGGACTTGAGGTCGGAACACTAATCATGCAAAATTTCAATTAAACTACGGTTCTTAATCATACAATATTATTCGCACGATAAAAACACATAACGAACTAACCTCGATCGCAAAGTAGTGGTAGAGGCACGGGCGGTAGTGGTGGTGATGGCCGCGGTAGTGGTGGTGTCACGGTGGGGGCAATGGTGCGGTGGTGGGGCAGTGGCACGGTGAGACGGGAAGTGGCGCGGTGGGTGTCAGCGCGGCGATGCTGGTGGTGTCGCGGTGAAGCGATGTACTGGGTGTGACGCTGGCGGTGGCACACCTGTGAGACGAGCGATGGCGTAGTGGGTGTGGTGGGGCGTCGCCGGAGAAGAAGAAAGGGAAGAAAGGGAATAGAGAAGAGAATAGAAGAAGAAGAAAGGGAAAGTGAGGGGGAAGGGTTGGCTTTTGCTTCTAAACGTCGCATACCAACGATTTTTTAACGATATCGACGGGCAACGTCATCGGTAACAAAAACACGACGTTATCGACGACTATTTTTAAATACCGACAGGCGGGGCCGTCAAGAATTTCTATCGGTCGGTATTTGAAAACTGGGAGGGAATCCAAAAGGCGGGAAAATTTTCGACGTCCTAGACCTTCGGTAACTATTACCAACGGCCTAGGCCGTCGGTAAATTTAACTGGAAGACGGCTTACGTTTACCGACGGTCTAGGCCGTCGGAAAGGGCCTAATTTTGCGACGGTTGGTTGGCCGTCGGTAAAAGGCCGTCAGTAAGGCCGGTTTTTCTTGTAGTGTAAGAAGCAGACAACCGTTTCTTAATCTTCCTCTGAAGCCGAATATAGAGCTTTGGCAACTACTGTTAGAGAATTACAATGGATTACTTTTCCATTGGAAGACTTGAAATTACCTTTCATCAAACCAACTGCATTATTTTGTGACAATCAATTTGCAAGATATATTGCAACAAAACC
This sequence comes from Calophaca sinica, assembly GCA_037113605.1. Classification (NCBI taxonomy): domain Eukaryota; kingdom Viridiplantae; phylum Streptophyta; class Magnoliopsida; order Fabales; family Fabaceae; genus Calophaca; species Calophaca sinica. The sequence continues at coordinate 16,575,557 of CM073730.1, read as the reverse complement.
CACATTTCATGAACGTACAAAGCATATAGAGATCGACTGTCACATAGTACGTGAGAAGCTCCAATCCAAATTATTTCAGCTGCAACCCATCTCCTTCACTGACCAGCTTGCAGACATTATAACAAAACCTCTGGATACTACCCCTTTCACAACCATTCTGTCCAAGCTGAGAGTTCTAACTATCAACTCATCAGCTTGAGGGGCTGTTGATGTTATTTTGTTATTTAGTTTATGTTGTTTTTGTATCTTAGAAGGCTTCATTATATAAGCCCAGTTTATTAGGCTTTTAGTATTTTGGATATTGGGCCCTTTTCTGTTTCTGAATTGGCCCAAATATGTTTTGACTTTTGGGTTAGGCTTGTTGTTGTATATACGGGTCTATACCCTCTTTTCCGTATTAATTCATTTTCAGAATATCGAATATATGAGGAGTTGTTTCTCTCTTCTCTAAATATCAAATAACAACCAAAATCGGTAATGTTAGACTGTGTAAAGCACTTTACATTGTCACTAGTACGTATACCCGTGCGATGCACGACGCATAAACAATAGTCTATGACAGTCATAATTCATCAGTTCAATTCAAAGGAAACATTGTGATTTACAACCTAAATTCCGTTTGTAAAAGTTGAATGAAGATAATGTTAAAAAATAAAATCTAGTTAACATTGTCGCTGCTAATTCACTTTTATCACTATATGAGAGTAACAAATGACTCACATCATTTCATGGTCCGCCAAGCCTTCAAGTCTATAAAGTGATGAAAAGTTGTAACCGATTAGCACGATTTGAGAATCCTTTTGAAATATATGACATTACAGCAGCTACCACTAACATTGCCTCAACCCTTTTGCAATGCTGAAAGGAACAACAATCAAAAGAAAGCTCCATTAAATAAAAACAGAAACAACAACTTGAAAAGCTCTTTATGTGGCTACTAATGCAACACATGAAGCAGAAATACACATGAAGGCGATTCGAATTCATGAACATCTAAATAGTCAAACCAAACTTACAGAAGAATACCAAAATGTGATATCTTAGAGGTGACCCTGAACCAAAAAATACGATTAAAGCAATAATTATTAGCAGTCCTTTAAAAAAGTTTGAAGAAGCAGATTTAACATTATAGAAGTATCAGTACTTAAATCCTTACTATAATATATTAATATATTTAATATAACATAAACAATTATAAACTTACAGTACAAATTTTTCATCCATGCAAAGAAATTTGAATTTTCAAGTAACTGTAACTTCAAGATGTTATATTCAGTGGCGCACCTAGGACCCTGGGTCAGGGGATGCAAATTTTTTTAAAATTATACGTCATTATTGCTAAAAAATTTCTAATAACAAATTATTGCTAAAAAATTAAGGAACTACTGATAATGATTAAGCAAACAATTAAGCTATGCAAAATATATTGCATTAGATTACAACTTTGTGTTTCGTGTCTTGAAAAAAATTCATCATTTATAATACTTATATATCCTTATAATTATTTATATTATATATTATATAGTTTGTTTAAATCATTTTACTTTAAATAATTTAAGCTCTCATTCCCTCCGCTCCAAAAAAACCCCAACATTGGATGAGAGCAAAAATTGAGTTAAGAGAGATTTTGCACCCCTCCTCTCTTAAAAATTGAACCAAACATAAAAAATTTAAAATAACCCCTCCCCTCCCATCCCCTCCATACACCTCCAACAAAACAAACACTATTTGAGTGAGAGAGTTGAGAGATTAAAGTATATGTGTCAGGGTGTGCAAAAATTTAAATCGAGTGGGGTCAAAAAAACTATATAAGAGTATAAATGAAATTTTTAAAATTTGAGGGTGTGCACTGGAGACAACATAGGTCCGCCCCTGGTTATATTAACGGCATCACCTTCATCATCAATGATAAGAATCTTTAAACCACTACGTGAGGTAACTCTGAAAATCGTTACATATTGTCCATGCATAAAAACAGATTGTGGAAGGTAGATATCAATATGAATTTGTTCCGATTAATCGCCGCCTACAATTGATCCAAACAAAAATAATGGTATACTTAAATATTTATTTTTTAGAGCAAATGACAAAGTTTTTAATATATATATATATATATATGTGTGTGTGTGTGTGTGTGATTTCAAATCATACAAATTAATTACCATTATTGTTTGTCGTAATATTAATTATACATATATTTGCAGAATTTTTTTTGCAAGGTGATTGATTATTACTTGACATATTTTAATTGATTGGATATTAAATTAATTTTCTGAATATTATTAGTTGCTATTTTTTGAGAGGAATATTATTACTTGACATATTCGACTGATTTGATATTAAATTAATTTTATAAATATTATTACTTGACATTTTTTTAGAGGAACATTATTACTTGACATATGTCAATTACATATTAATATTTTGTAGCCAACATTTAAAATTAAAATTTAAAATTGAACTTATGTGAGATAAATTCAAAAGAGTTTAATTGTGCCTCTTAATTTTTGCACCCGTCGCAAATTAATTACACAACACCGTGTGCCCCTTCGTTTCTGTGCCGAGAATAAGAGAGCCAATAGGTTGTGTCGTTTCAAATCTTTGACCTTATTCAAATCTTTTCAAATTAATGGTCTTCAAATCTTTCATGATCAATGACAATGATTCATCTCTCATTATCTTAATAATGATTGCAATTAACAGCTGATTGAAAATTATTGCTAACCAATATAATGTTTGGTATCTTAAACCCAATAATTTGAGCTAATTTTATGCCAAAATACTGATTTTCCATCGCATTATCATTTATTACCTCAAGTCATTCCTTACTGGTTACATAATTTATTCGGTAAAAAATAATCGTGTGTTTTTGGCACACTAATGATGCTTAGGCGGGACAATTAAGAAGGAAAACTTTTCCCTAATTTACCAATTTTTATGATGCTTAGGTGGGACAATTAGGTGGGAAAACGTTTCCATAATTTATCGACTTTTATAGATAAGATGTATTCGATTTCACTCTTTAGAAATTTTAAATTCATGGTATACAAAAAGTAATTAAGAAAGTAAGATTGAAAAAAAAATTGTTTCCGAAATATGCAAATCTCAATCCAAATTCAATACAATTTATAAATAAAAAATACACATATTTAATTCAACACAATTTCAATTTCAATTTCCAAAAATGAACTAAACTAAACGTAACATGTCTCACTCATTAAAACATGCTGAACTAAAATAAGTATATTCTAATAGCTTTCCTTTATCACTTTTTATCATTTATTTTTCATATAACTTTAGTCTAATAGTTCAACCTTCTACATTAGACGCTCTCTAGAGTAGTCTAGAAACTCGATCGCTGCTGAGAAACAGAATCTCTTTCTCAGCATAATCATTTGATAAAGGCGAATCATTGTTAGCTGTGCGAATCAGCTGGACAAATGGCTAATCAGCTGAACACGAAATTCATGCGACTACAACAACCCTAAAAAATAAGTACCGAAAAGTCACGGTTGATACCCATAAATAATTGTTCATATTTCTACACCATTTTGATAAAATAAAAAAAATTCATAATATCAAAATGAAGTAGGACCACACTTTAAAAAACCATACATATCTTATCATTGTAAAAATGATATAATAACAAGTGTCGTTTTCATATAATTAAGGCAAACTTTATTTAACATAATCCTTAGATCCCAAAGTCTTGATTAGTTTTGTTGCCCCAACTCCTTAAAGTGCTCAAATTCTTTATTATTGAGCCTAGTTTCATTGCTCCATCCCATTACTTGACGAAGCAACGATCTTGTGACCTTGAAAAAGATTACTTAGTGACTAATGATGATAGCTAAAGTTAATGACAGGGACACGGTGTCTTTTTTCTAGTTTTTTAAAGCGATTATCGCATTTTGCCAAGGATAAACCTGGACATAGACCTCGATTTGGTCACTTGGGGATGATCATATCACAATTGGACCACAATATATCCGTTATAAATTATACCTTAGCGGCTCTAGAAGAGCATCTGATTTTGGGCTTGATGCTTCGAGTTTCAATCTTGTCCAATTTGTGAAATATATATGTATTTATGTCAAACTCAAAAGTCATGCGCGTGCTTATCAATAATTTTTTAGTCAATTGTTAATTATACTATTCTATCGAAATTGATTCGTCTTTGAAAAACTGATCGTTTAAACGTATAGTAACAACAAACTAAAGGTAATATATTTATTTCAGAATCGTTGTTATGATATCCTTTTCACCACTTAGGATGTATATTATTCATCCTAAGTGGCAAATATATCAATTGTTAATTTGACTTTCTTTCAAAAGTGATTGAACCCATAATTTCGGAGCCACTCCAATTTGACAAAGCTCTATGCTAAATGTTTGTATTGGTCTTACAGGAACCTAAAGATTTGACCTCTTAGGTCTTTCTATTTTTCTCTTTGAAGAAATGACTTGAGATTATTGAATTGAAATTAATCCAAAATCCTTATGGTCTAGATTACTTCCCTATTAATAAATGTTTATCATTTTATTTACAAAGAAGTTTGTTCTTTTTCTTTTGAGAAGTAGTCCCCTACTACTGGTTGCTTTAGCAATTTCAGCAACATGAGGACGTCGGGACCGGGGTTCAAACCCGGGTGTTGCCTTTTGAACGTCTGTGTGTGTGTTTGTTGTTTACCATTTCTACTAGCTGACAAAAAAAAAGTATGTTCTGCCCTTCAAAGATTCATTTGAGATATATATATAATGTTAGACTATGCTATAATTTAATAATTCATGAAGAGAAAGCCTTTGTTTTAATTAGTTGAACTTTAAAGGTGGGGCTAGATGCAAAATCGAAGTGATATGACTTACCTTGTTTTATAATGCAATTTTTTTAAAAATCCCTGCATCATCATGCATGCATTGGAATTAATTTATAGTCATAGGCTGGGATAGGCATGACAAACTGATCTATGCAATCATTCTTGTGGTCCTCAGCACTGAATCCAAAGACCATAGGCACCTTCAAGGGAGTCCTGCTACCTTGCTGGTTGTAATGAAACCTTAATTTGGCTTCACCTTGGTGACCAAATATTCCACGACATTTGTTTATAAACTTGTTTAAGGTCTTTTTCAAACAGTATGTTGTTGTTAAGTTGAAATCTCCACTATATATCGCCTATCAAAGTCATAGTCTTAATCTAGTAAATATATAGTTTCTCAAGCTTATACGCATTCTTTATCCAACATGTTCTGTATGTCGATAGATGTTATAGATTTGTTCACGCCATGTACTGAAATTGTAAAAATTAGTCTGTAAAAATTAGTTCTGTATAGTTGTAATTAAACAGAGAATATATAGACACACAAATATACATAGAGAGAGAGAGAGAATCAATTGACTCTAAGTGTATCATTTGGGATTGTTCACTTAGGCTCCGTTTGGGAGTTGGTAGGGGAGGGGAGGGCATGGGAGGGGAGGGCTTTGGGGGAAGAGGAGGAGAGGAAAATATAGAGAGATCCTCCACCTTATTTGAGAGAGTGTTTTTGTAGAGGAGGAGAAGAGATTATGACTAATATATTTTTAATTTTGAGAGTATTATAAAAAGAATAAAAGGATTTGAAGAATTTTTCTAAGCCCCCTAAAACCCTCCTCCAATACATTTTTTGAGTTCCCACAAATTAGGGGGTTTTAGTATTATGAAGAAAAATAAACACCTCATTCAAGATGGGAGGCTATCTATCCATCCCCTTTCCTTTTCTCCTTCCTTATTCCCCAAGTCCTCCCATCTCCTTCCTTCCTAAACTCCCAAACGGAATGTTAAACTCTTTTCCTTATATTACCTCACATAGAAAGTTGAAATATTTAACGTGTTCCAGGGACGGATCCAGAAAATTTAAGCTGTGGGGGCAAACTCATAATGATAGTGGCTTTATTCACCAATTTTAAATTGGAAAAAGTTTAATCAAATTGATTTTTTTCAGATGATATTTATTTTAAAACAAAATAAGTGCACTTTGATTTCTATTTGTAAGTTTGCAAGATATTTTCTTTGACATTCTTATCTATTATGAAAATTAATGTTACACTTGACACACAAATAAAAGGAAATGAAGTAGTTTATTTTAATTTTAATAAAATCAAAACATGTCTTATGATAATACTACTACCTTTGGTCCCATATATAAGAAAAAGTTAAAAAAAATTGTCCTATTTATAAGAAAATGTTACAAGTTTTTAGATATATTAATTTTTAAAGTGACTGTTATACCCTTATTTCATGTTTCCTATAAATTCATCTATTCCCTATTAAGTGGATGTAAAATATTTAATGTAAGGGTTATATTTGGAACAACCTTTCAAAATTGATGAACTTGTTTAGTTTTGATGATTTTTGTTTTCTTCTCTTATATATAGGACCTGGGGTAATACTATTAAATATTGCTTAATTATCAACCAAAATGAAAAATATGAAAGTGGTTATTGAAAGTATGCATATATGTGCACGAAAAAAGATGCTCCAATATGTAACAAATTTCATCCACCATCACTCTTTCTTTCTCGTAATTGTAACTAAAATAATAGCAGCTACTGTTGGCTATTGCATATGTGTGGGGGCAAATCTTTTCAAAGCACACATACATAATATAGAAAACATTGAAATTCAAGTGGGGGCATTTGCCCCCAAAGTTGTAAATGTAGATCCGTCCTTGCGTGTTCCTAATAGCTCTAATGATGCAGGCACCAGTGTATCTAAGAAGAAGAAAACATCTGATACACAAAATAAAATACCATCAAGGCTCTCTCAAACTCCTCTGAATCACAAAATGACAAATATGAATACAACACCATTATCTAAATTATCATGATTATTATTCAATTAATATTTGTTCACTTTTACTATTACAACTGAAATGTAATATATGATTTAAGATCATATTATATAAATTATAACTCAATTCCTCACCAACTCAATATTTAAAATTACACATGAAACACAGGTGTTGCCTATTTTCATACAATATATGCAATTTCATAACCCGTTAATTATGTCATGTGTGTTACCTATTGTTATCACAAACTTAGTTTCAAAAAATTTATAAGAAACCCGTGCATTGCACAGGTAATGTCACTAGTTTTTATACATACACTACATATATACAATACTTAATAACTTTCTATAGAATGCGAAATTGACCAATCCAACCATTGAATTGAAAATTCTTATAAAGTAGAACAAATTTATTTTATGTAATTCAAAAACTACACTACTAGAAAAATCAATTTTAGAGAGGGATTTAGTGACGGAAAACAAGGTTTTAGGAAAATTTTATTTGGATCACGTTTGTGACGGATTTAGTGACGGAAAAAATCCGTCGCTAATTTTTTCGTCACTAAATCCGTCACAAATTGACTATTTAAGGTGAAACAATTTCTTCTCTTAAATTTTCGTCACTAAATCCGTCGCAATTAGTGACGGATTTAACAATCCTTCTCTAATTTAGTGACGGAGTTAATAATCCTTCACTGATATTTTATTATATATGAATGAACCTACCAAATAAAAGGAACTGAATAAGAAGGGAACCCTACTTCCACTGCTTAGTCTCGCGGCTACCCTCTCCCCTCGCCTCCACCTCACGGCCAGATCCAGCCTCGCTCGCATCCCTTACTCCGTGAGCTCCATCGGCTCCCTTGTGCTTCTCTTCCTCTCCTCCGCGGCTCCCTCGTTCTCGCGATGCATGATTCAAAACCCTAACTCCTTTCCCTCGTTCTCTGTCTTGCGATTCACAACGATTCGCACGACTCGCGGATCAAGCCTCCGTGGATCGAACTTAGCGATGCCGTCTCCCTCGTTCTCGCCTTACGCCGTCTCTGCTGCAACTTAGCAGCGCGTGTCCCTTGCCTTGCGCTGCAACCAGTCGCTACTTTGCAAAGCTTCTTGTCTCCTTGTCTTCTGCGTCTCCCTTGTCGTCGCGTCTCCCATGCCTTGCGCCGTCTCTATCGCAACTTAGCAAAGGTCTGCTCAAGGTTAGTATTTGAAGTTTTGCTCTATTGCTTTGGACATTTTTCTTTATTTCCATGAATGCATGAATGTGTGTCCTGTAATGGTAATCCTCATATCCTTCTGATTTTGATATTTGATTTCTGATTTTTGGCAATGTGTGTCCTGCAATGGTAAGCTTACTTTTGTTGTCAAGGCGATTCAATCTCTTCTTTTTCAACTAAGCTTCCACACACTTTGTGAATAATCTCTTCTTTTTACTGATTAGTTAAAATTCTGTTAAGGTGGTTATTTATTTGTTTATTTGTGTGTGACTCTGTGTGTGTGTGTTTGTTGTGTGTGAATTTTGTGTATTTAGGTTTCTGAATCTCCCCCTCTCTATGTGTGTGTTTGGGGATTTGGTGTTTTTATTCACTGCTTTCAATGAAAAGTATGTCCTCATGAAATTTAGGAATTCAGTTGTTTGAATTTGAAGCCTGAAACCCTTGTCATTGATTTCACTGTTTATTTGCTCAATCAATTGGGAATTTTTTTCTTTTTTCATAATTTCTTCATATGTTCACTGCATTTGTGCTTTGTTAGTGCTGCAAGTATTTTAATGTGAAGCTGTTGTTACACAGCTAGGGCATCCTTATTTTTGTGCCTGCCAATAATTCACTATTCTTTTTTTTTTGACAAAAACTAATAACTCTCTATTCTGGCAGAGCATTCTGGCTGATTTCATTTGCAATGAGTGAAAAATTCTGTTAATACATTTGTTAGTGCTTTTGATAGTGCTTGCCAAAGAGCATTCTGGTAGATTTCAATTAATTGTTTCATTTCTACTGTTCAGTTTATAGGGAAGAGAGATGGATAGGATTCAGGAGGCAGATGTAAATAATAAATCTTCAGTTGTTGCTCTAGCAATCAAGGGTAACAAGAAAAGCAAATACGTGGTACAGTGGGCACAACTGATTGAAATGCTCGCTCGCATTGCAGCTAGCCATATAAGAATTGGATTTGACTTTTCAGATGTAAACTGATATGAGAATAGGCAAAAAAACCTTTTTGAGATCCATAACTTTTACCATGAAATAAAGATTATACATTCTTATTAACACTGAATTCATGCCAGGATATATATAAAAGCTATGAGAACACAAGTTGTGAACAATCTGACCACACTCTTCATAATAATAAAATTGTGATGAAGTTTGTTTTTCTAAATTCCAAAATGTTCAAATTGCACTGCTGCAGCACGCACTCAGTTTTATCAGGTATTGAACTTGTTGCCTTTTTTTTTTTTGCAGTATTCCTCATCGTTACAATTCATTCTGGAAGGAATTGGAGTATGCTAAGAGCCTAATGAAGAACAGGCAGGACTTGAACTTAGAGAATGTTGGCATTGGTGCTTTGTTTGGACTTGAGTGTTTTGCATGGTTTTGTGGGGGTCAGATTATGGGCAGAGGATTTACATTCACGGGCTACTATGTTTAAGTGGAAGCTTCCCTATAAGACCAACTATTGGTAGCTTAATTAATTGTTGAATTTGTTATATTAATTAGGAACCTAATCAAGGCCTTTGACTTTGATCTATTTTGACACTTTTTTATATTTTCATTATGAATTCATGATAATTTGATATCCAGAAATGACAATTCAAATAAATGTGCCGAACATACATAATTCTCCTTTGCTTGTTGAATATTAATTTGATGCGTTTGCTGTAACGTACTAACCTAATGGAGAATCTGAGGAAGAACCATATTCTGGTTTAACTTGCTTCTCTTCTTTAGTAGAGAGAATAAAAGAGTTCATACTTCATATAGCTACCATACTTCATAAATAGCTAGGGAAGGAATAAAATGGTAATTTTGTTCAAAAAAAATAAAAAATAAAATGGTAATTCATCTTAGAGAAGGAATTTATCCCTCACAAATTATGAGACAAGGTTTTTTTTTTTAACAATCCCTCACTAATAGCTAGGGAACATATCCCTCACAATAATCCGTCACAAATAGCGACGGAAAATAGATTCCCTCACAAATAGCGACGGAATTATTCCTTCACAAATTGCGACGGGACATAAAATCCCTCACAAATAGCGACGGAAAATAACATCCGTCACAAATAGCGACGGATAGAATCCCTCACAAATAGAGACGGAACCTAAAATCCCTCACTATTAGCGACGGAAATACATTTTTTGTTCTGATTTGTCCCAGCTTTTTAGTGACGGATAATATAAATTTGTGAGGGACAAATTCCGTCGCAATTTGCGACGGATTTATTTTTCCCTCGCTAATTTTTTTGCGACGCCAAATTCAGCTACGATTTTTGCTCCGTCACAAAATTTCGTCGCTAACTGTTTTGTGACGGATTTTCATTCATTTAGTGAGGGACTTCTTCCCTCGCTAAAACTGATTTTTCTAGTAGTGCTAATTTATACATCATTGTACTACTTTATTTTAACAAAAAATATGTTTTTTTTTTTGAATAGCAAAAATATATTTAAGTATAGGAAGTTACCACGATCAATAAGAACAGATCAGATAGGTCCCGTGGGATCACCTACGACCACCCCAGCCAACTAGCCACCGCATACCATACAAAGAAAGAGAAGTCACAGGTAACAAACAAACTCTTCCACACCCCAGCCACATCGGTGATAATCCGCCTTCGGAGAAGATTAACTTTGGAGGGGATACTATCCAAAAGCAACTGCCACGAGAATGCAATTGCTTTGGAGGGAGCCAGGCTATTGCAGAGCAAACCAAACACCGATAGCTGGACATCCGAGAGGGTAGTAGCAGGCTGAAGGGTGGCAAACAGGAATGCATAAGCTGGCCAGACTGAGAAGACCTCATATGGCTACTCGACCTAAACTCGTCTGTCCTGAGCCATGGAGAGCATACCGACGCAAGGAGCTCAATGAGCTCCCGTGGTAACCCCTCCTCCCATACGAAGAGCCTTCGCCTCCAAGTGAGATCCCAAACCCACGAGCCACCATCCCACCTGGCAATATCTCCAATCCGACTCTCTCGTTGGTCCGAGATAGACAATAATCTAGGGAATAACTCGCTCAATGGAGAAGACCCCACCCAAAGATCATACCAAAAGGAAGTTGAAGCATCGTTCCCCGCCTTCTGCGTCACACTGCTCTCAAACTAGTCACAATCATCAACCCCAGAGGTTCCCACCCTACAGATGTATCTCTACCAGGCAGAAGACATACTCGATATTCGCGTACTACCAGGCAAGGTTGAGCCTGGCACACCAACCCCCTACTTGGCCACAACGACATCCTTCCATAATTCTAGAGCCTCCAACAGTTTCCATCTCCACTTCCCCAACAGGCTGATATTGAATAACTTAAGGTCCCTCACCCCAAGGCCCGCAAGGCCTTTGGTTTGCATACTTCCTCCCATTTTACCCAAGGGATTTTCCTCCCCCCTTTGTCCCGGGCCACAAGAATCCTTGTTGTTGTTTAACCACCATGCGCCACACCTTTTCTTTTCTTTCTTTAGTATTAGATTAGAATATTCCTTGTACTCGTGTTTAATACATTTTCATTTTTGGCCGTTCAAAAAAAACTCATAATCAACAGTTTATTTTTAAAATTTTTTTTTTTACATGGATTATGAAAACGCTCATAACTCCAACACATAACCCGTGCATGACACTATCATAACACTAGTAATATAACAAAACAGTGCGTAAAGTAAAAGCATTGAGTTAGAAATTAAAACAACAGCAGCAGGTAGAAATTTGGATCCTGTATGCAGCAAAAATTTATAGGAGTTGCCAGCACTGTCACAGCACATTGATGTTTCCTGCGCCTAATTTGATGTGGTTGTGAGATTGTTACATCTTCACTATGTATGTATTGAAAAAGATGTAATAAGGTTATCACTTAAGAGTTAGCCTCTGAAATCCGAAGCTACGTTTCAGCATCCCGATGGTCCATCCTGATCCATCGACCTCATTAATATTCTGTTCTGCTTGTTTCGCACCCACTTTTTTCAGACGGCAGCAAATTCATTCGGTCCTTCAATTTTTTTTTGACTGTATCTTACACCTTTTTTTTTATATAGTAAAAAATAGAAGATAGAAATTCAAAATCTTATTTTTAATTATCAAAAGATGTGTTCAATGATAGTGTAAAAAATAAGATGTAAAAAAACAAAAGGAATGTGAAAGTAATATTAGTGATACAACATGTGCATCTGCAGCATCTTGCAAGACAATGGATACAGAGACATATATAAATAAGAACAGTGAACTCTCAGAGACAACCTAAAACGAGACGACAAAAGAGAAAGTTGTTTAAATGTTCATGAGTTCACCAGATGCAAAAGATCCAGATCAGTGCCCTGCTGCTAGCAGCTAGCCAGTTTGAACTTTGAAGTTTCTGGTGATCTGGTTGTTTCCGGCAAGTAATTAACTTTCTGCACTAGTGTGGATTTTCCCATATATATATATATATATGTGGAGATTCATATTGTGCTTCTTTTTCTGGTTAACAATGATGTTTTCTTTGGTTTCAATTATAGGTATTATTTTCATTTTAGTTTTTGGAACTTCATCGTTTATGAACTATGATTGTTTCCTAAAAATAAAAAAAACAAAAAAAAAATTTATGATTGCTATTAATTCAATTTTTAGGTATATATTGTTGATGGTTTTTAGAGATGAGGAAATAAATTAAGACATTTCGATACCACTAGACCTGTAGATGACAGTTCCATAATTATTTATCATCAATTTCTGTGTTTAGCATTGATCATAAGATTCTAAAGCTTTTGTTCAATAGCATATCTTTTCACTTCATGATTGAAAGCTCATTGAAACTGCCGGTTTCTCAATTGAACAAATATCTTTTCCTTTCTGCATATTAATGTAGAATATTTTTCTTTTGGTTACATTATGTAGATTTTTTTATTTCCTCACAATTGGTTCTACTCATACATTAGTATTTAAATTATAGTGGTTCATGTGATTAAAGAAACTGTTGCTGATCATCTACCGGCAAATGCACATGCTAGAGTTATAAATTGGCTGGTAATCAGATTCTCACACCTTATACCAAAAAAAAAAAGAAAGTTTATTCTAAGAATCGTTTTTTAAATATCTGATTTTTGACGGAAATATCTGATTTATTTTGAAGTTATGAAAAATTATATATTACAACCAAGGTTTTTTACAATTAATTTTTATTGAAGTTTTATTTTTTTTTAAGTTTTTTAAAATGTGCAACTATGAACTTTTAGCTCCTGACAATAGGTCGAAAACATATTATTTAATATATTGAGTATAAGAATAAAAATTGAAATATTAAAAAGGTTATATTAAAATATAAGAATAAAAATTCTTTCGTTGCTAGGGTGGCAGATGTTCCGTAGTTGGTCGATTGTATCATAGTCTTGTTGTGGGGATGATTTTTAGCGAGGGCTAAGTCTGGTTAGTATCTATTCTACGAGTGGTTTATTGACCCTGTTGGTTGTACCTATAGGTAGTAGCCACCTGCAGGGACAGATCTAGAAATATATTAAATGGGGGCTGAACAAATTAACATATCATGCACATCATTATTTCATATCATAAAATAAATCAACAAATTGCAACTAAAATAAAAAAATATTATTAATAAATTGTTTATTAAAATTTATACTAATAATAAAATATATTTTTTGTAAAAAAGACAATAAAAATATATAAATTTAATTTTATATATAATTACAGTTTTTAGTGACACACAGTGACTGTAGGTATTTTTTTTTTTGATAAGCCAGTGACTGTAGGTATTACCTATGGATACTTACATCACTCAATGGTTAAAACCGTATGTATAAGGTTGAAACTTCAAGCAGCAATTGGTATGACTTTTAGCTACGATTGCAGCGATTTCTATGCAAGACTTTTACCTACGGACAACGTCTGTCACTAAAAGTAATATTTATATATTTTAGTATTTTGAAAGATGGAGGGGCAAGCCCATGTTTGCCCCTCAACTAAGGACTTTTTAAAAAATTACAAAATATTTTTTATAAAATTTAAAATATTAATTATATTTCTTAATTCTTACCAAAACTTTGAACATCAAACATCAAACGAAATGAGAGGGAAAGAGTAGCGGGAGTTTGAATGGAAATGCAACAAGAGGAGGAGTGTTATGTAAAGTTTCCCCAAGTCTCGTGCTTTCTTGCACTCAGCAGTGATTGATGGCAATTAATAAGCCGAAGGTCAGTGACCATCGATTGATTTGCCTCCGACAAAGGAATAGGGTCCGTAGACTTTTCTGCATGCACGTATATGAAATTATGAATGAAGAAGGTACTGCAACTGGAGCGTTTATGTCCCAAACTGTTGCTGCGTAACAGAATAATTATTCCTGTCTGTAGGAGGTAAATGCAGGCCAATCAATATTGTGGGGCACATTTTAACGCGCAAATAGGCAGCATTTTCATAAAAATGGACAAAATTGTAGGGCATGTACATAAGTCAAATTAGATAATGCACCATGATGTGCATGACCGGCACCTGCCAAATGCACAATTTGGAATATAACAGCAACTGTAAACCTTCCCCTTTGAAAATCTTCTCTGACTCTATTTTCATCAATTTCATTCACTCACTCACGGGTCATTAAAAAAAAAATACTCTTTCATATCCTTTTTATAAGAAATAAAATGATACTTTTTTTATCCTAAATATAAAAAATAACATTAATTTTCAAAAGCATTAAATACCTAATTTTCATTTATACCCTTATTTATAGTGAGAAATATTAATGAGATACACACATAGGAACAAGTTGGTTAATTCATAAAAGAAGTATTTTTGGGAAAAAAATTAAATCTTTAAAAATATTAATTAAAAAAACTAGTATTTTAAATGGTTTTTCTTAGTCTGTGTGAATTAGGTTTTGTTTCTTATAATAAGAACGAGGGAAAGTATAATGCTATTCCATTAAACAAAATTATTAGTCGTAAATAACTTACACATATATAGAAAGTTCAGTGACGTTGGGTTTACCATACACTACTTAGCATCTTTTAATTTGCTCCCTCTCTTGGCGATAAAAAACTGCTTAACACAAATTCAATAATTCAAGAAATGTAAAAAATAAAATAAAACAAACGATAAAATAAAAAGAATATAACGAGAGGAGAATTGGATACCCCCAATCATTCTATGCGTGTAAAAAGTTCAACGGAAAATCATGACCTACTAGTATATATGATTCCGTTAAGCAAATGAATTTGAAAGTAACGAATTAATTAACACGTGGAAATAAAGAGTATGATTTGCATTGGCGGCAGTAAAACTCAATAATTAAAAGGAAAAAAAAATAATTTAAAAAATAAAACAAAAGTGTATAAAGAGGAGAATTGGATGCCCACCATATGATTATGCTTGTAAGTTTCAAAGAAAAATAATGACTGTTATTCCATACGAAAATTCTCCATTATAGCAATCTCTCAGATGTGCATATATAATATACCAAAAGCACTACATAATTTCTTTCATTCCATTACTTATAAACCAATCAATTTATACGTCTTTTCGGAGAAAAACAATCAGGCTTAAACAACAATAATCAATTATTTTTTTCCCTTTTAAGTTGTACTACAGAAGCACGATTTGTATTAGATGCTGATGAAAGGCTGACTAAAGCACGTTAACCGCAGAAAAAGTTGACCAATTAGACGATGAAATTGAAGATGATGAACCTTCATCTCTTTCTTAGTACTGACACCCATGAAGAGAAACACATCACCTTGTGTGCACAGTGTGACAGAGACAACAACTGCATGCTAGTGTTTTGGGTTCTTTCTTTTCAGAGTGAGGTTACTCACAACAACTCACAAGATTCCCCCCCAGTGGACCCTCCTTCAAGGGTTTATGACTCCATCTCCATGTGTGATGCTGGTATTTTTTTGCTTTCAGAAGGGTCTGTTACAATGCAAAAGGTGGGGTCACTATCCCAACAATTCAAGACCCCCTTTTTATATTATTTTCTTCCATATTTGTTTTTATCTCACATTTTTCAATACTCCATTAACCACCATTTAGCATCCCATGTTTTCAGCGCCACTGTTAAACTCCATAATACTCTGATCTACTAGTACTACTACTCCATTATTCTAACAAAAGACTAATGAGTTAGTGCAAAAGGGAAACGGAGGGGGCAAATTAATTTACCAAACTAGTACGGAAAAAGGATTTACTACGTTTTGTTAGTTCCACCCTAGTGGAGTTGGTTCATTTCATTAAAATCAAACGATATGGATTTTAACTAGGTCTAGATACACCAAAAAATCCCACATTATTTGGGAATCAAGGTCAAAGGGAGTTTATAAATACTCACATACTTTAACCCATTGATACGTTTTTTAAAGACAAAACCATGAGAACTCACGTTATATCTAATCCAAAGTAGATAATACATCGAACAGCGATTTGAGGACTTGAGGTAAATTCGGGTTCAAATAGTACAAGCTAAAACAAGAAAAGAAAGAAGTCAAATGACGGCATTTGAAGACTAACAACATGTCAAAATTGAAAATTAAAAGAAAACGGCAAAAACCCCCAATTAATCTTCTCCCATTCACACCACCATGAGCATAAAACAAGATGAAACAAAAAAAAAAACCTTAATTAAGGTCTCATTTTCCATTATTCGTTAATTTGGAACCTGAAACTCTCTCGATCTTAAATTCCGACTTATTTATGACCCCCCCCAAAAAAATTTAAACAATTTTTTTTAAAATTGAAAAACATATAATCTTACTGATATGCCACGGAAAATTACCAAAAAGCCCCTCATTAATTTCCCACCTCGATGCACATGTGTCATTCCACCGTACGCGGATATTCAAATTCTTCCACACCCACACACACAAGACGAGAGAGTTTCTCCACCATCATCATCACCACCACCACCGGTTTCTGCCTCCATCCTCCTCCACCTTTCCGACAACTCCTGCACTTTCTCTGACCCACAACAACTCCTTTGGTGTTCTTTTGGGCCCCTTTTGCAGCCGCTCTCTCATCACTCACTAGGCTTTCTTGCTGGCACTATCTCAAAGTTACTACCACCACTACCACTACCACTACCACCACCTTCATCCTCTTCTTCATCTTCCTCTCCATCTTTGTCATCTTCGTCCATATCATCACCTTCCTCTCCGCGGTTCTGCTCCATGGGATCTTCCATCTGCGGAGGTGGCCACTGCTGCTCCGGCCGCACCATCAACGGCGCCACCATGCTCTCCGCCTTCACCACCTGGTTTGAATTCGAACCACCAGCATTGTTTTTCTCCCTATACAAAGCATCCAACTGGTGAAAATACGGACACGTCTTGGAATCTTCTGGTCTCCTCTTGTTGCTTTCCTTCACTTTCTTGAAATACTTGTTGATGTTCTCCCATTTCTCTTTGCACCTCTTTGCGTTTCTGTTGTACCCCAGCCTCCTCATTCCTCCTGATATCTCCTCCCACAGAGGTCCTTTTGGTCCATTCTCTTGGTACTTAGCGTCTAGGCTCGTTCTCAGCTTTATCAGTGCCTCAACCTCCACTTTTGGCCACCTCGATGAACTCGCTGGCGTCAAATTCTCCCCGTTGTTATCAACTTTCACTATTTCCATATTCGTCACCACTTGTTGTTGCTGCTGCTGCTGTTGTTGGGGGACTATCACAGGCTGCTGTGGTGGGCCAGGCTGAGCAACCGGTGGTAGTTGCTGTTGCGGCGGTGGAGGAGCATGAACTTGTGCCGCTGGTGGTGCCGCCGCTGCTGTATTTGGTTGTGGTTGTTGTTGCGGTTGTGCTGGTTGTGGTTGTACAATGTTGATGTTACTCAATGCCTGTTGTCCGAGATTTTGCTGTTCAGCGATCTTTTGCAAGAATGACATTACTGCAGCGTCTTTCGCTGCAGCTATGGATCTTTCTTGTGCGAGAATTTCCCTCTCTCTATTGATCCTTTGCATCTCTTGTGCTCTCCATGCTTCTTCACTCACCATTCTTTCATGTTCGCGTTTCTCAATGGCTTCCAAGAATTTCTTTTGCAGCTCCTCTTGCTTCTCGATAACTTCCTGCATTAGTCTCTCGAAGAAGTCTTTCCATTTTCGCTTCCTCTTCCGCGTCCCTTCCAATGTCTCATCAGAAGAGGTTGAATAAGAGCTTGAATCGGACAAGAGATCCGTTGGAATGTGAGGGAATGACACTGGTGGAGGGTTTGCTGTTGATGGTTGGAAATTTGTAGGTTGGGGATAGGAAGGGATTGTGAGGTTCATTGGTGGGGTAGTGATGACACTGCCTTGAGGTTGAGGAATAGGAGTATTAGGGAGTGAAGTTGTTGATGGAACAGTGACGCTGGGGACACTGAGAGTGGTGTTTGTCACTGGTGGCATTGGCATTGGTACTGGCACTGTTGTTGTTGCTGTACTTATTGGGAGTGACATTGCTGCAGTTGTTGTTGCTACTAGTGATGGTGGTGGTGGTGCAGGTAGTGATAACTGTGGTGTATTTGATGGAGTAGGGGGTTGATGAGATGAAGGGTTGTGGATCTGATCAAGGGCTTCTAATTGATCAAAAAAGCGATAAGTTTTGCCATCTGATTTTCCACTTCGACCATCTTTGGTTCTCTTGTGGTACTTATAGACGTTCTCGAATTTCTCTTTGCATTTCTTAGCACTTCTGTGGTACCCAAGCTCTGCCAGTTTCCTGATAACCGAAGAAGTGATAAAAAAAAATAAGACAAAGGAAAAAGTTTATGGGTTTATATCTTATCTCATCAAATTCAGCTACAAGACAAAGGATAAAAAGCATTAATTGGGAGAGCATAAGATAAACATATATATAAAATAAAAGATGTGCTGAATTAATTAAAGTACTTGCATCACATGGAAATTATGCAAGGAAGTAACTGAAAGAGAGAGAGAGAGATTGATGTAATTGGAGTTTTTCATAACAAATCCCATGAATTCATGAACAGAAATGTATCCCACGAAAAACGCATGAACTCAAAGTTAGGAGATTTTACAATCTTCTACCTTGATTTCCAATGGGAGTTGGTAACTGAAATAAATAGGGGGAAGAAAATCTTGCTTTTGATAACTCAATTCAAGTTGGTAACTTATTTGGAAAATAGGACATGAATCAAAGTGAATGTCAGAAAAGCAAATCACACCCAAATCATGCACATCTAAATTTTTTTGTAATAATTTAATGTTGAAACTCCAAAAGAAAAGGGAAAAAAAAAGGAGGATTTTAAGGAAAAGAAAAATACAAAAGTCTAGCAACTGGGAAAAGGAAGCAAAAATCCAAAATGATAAAAAACGAGAGAGAGAGAGAGAGAGGAATGATGGAATTGAAGCTAGCTAGCTAGTGGAACACATTTCCGGGAATAATTTAAAACTGAAGCAGGATTGAATTCTCAGATCTCCACACCCCGTTAATTTATTTTTTTAAAAGAAAAATCACGGAACTTCAAAATTAACATCAATTGAAGTGAAGTGAAGTGAGAATTCAATGACAATAATAAGCAACCCAAGAAAAAAAAAAGTGATTAATTATTATTCAGTGACACTCACCTGGAGACTTCTTCCCACAAGGGACCTTTAACACTTGCATCTCGAAACGCCACGTCCATATCACACCGTATGCTTAACAGTGCCAAAGTCTCTTGTCGTGGCCACCGGTTGCCACCGAAGCTACGTTCACCTTCTTCAATTCTACTAGCTCTCTCAATATCACTCCCTGAATTTGATCCAATTCCACCACCACCACCCCCCGCTGCCGCCGCGTCATGTGTTGCAGCTGCTGCTGCTGCTGATGATGCCGCCACTGAATCTCCGGAGCCTCCACCTTCCCCACCACCACCACCTCCTCCTCCTCCTCCCAACACTGCCGAGTCACCCAGCATAGTCTCCCTGTTTTCCAAAACAGCACCGCAGCAATACAGCTGCTGAGATAAGAGAAAAAATAAAAAATATAAACACAGGAAAAAAAACGGGGTGGTGAATTCTTTGAATTTTGATGGGGGTTTTATTTTTGTATGTGTATATGTTTGTGTATATATGTATGAAAGCGCTCTCTCTCTCTCTCTCACTCACATACTCTCTGTTTGTGGGAGGTGAATTTATTATTGTTATTAACTAATTTCATGATTAATATTAATGAGAATAAATATTTCTCTTTTTTTTTTCTTTTCATTATTTTACTTTTACGCGCTTCCTTTTTTTTTCCCCCTCTTTTTTAGCTGTGGAATCTTCAGTCTTTTTCCATTTTTTGTATTTTTTTTTTTACAGCGATGATTTTTGTATTGTTTATCACCTCTCCTCTGGACTCGATAAATTCACCTGACTTTACTCTTTCGATTACAAAAGTGGCACGGAAAAATATATGCATGTATATATTTATTTATGTAGTATTATTTTTATATTTATAAATAAAATAATAATAATAATAAATAGATGCAGATTTTTTTTTGAACATCTGCGGACGATTGTTGGTTTTTGTCTGTCCAGCTATATTTAGTTAAAGGCCGGCGTTCTGTAGGTCACCTTTTTTTCTCTCTTTATATTTACTCTCAACATTTTCTCTTTTTTTTTAATGGTTTTTACCTAATTTTTCTGAGTTTTATTATCACTATTTTTTCTTTTCTTGAGCTGAAGATGAAGATGAGCTTTGGTTGCTTTTTCTTTTGGGATGTTGATTTTTGGATTTCAGTGGCGGTTGGGCACACTCATTGAGAAATGACCAAACCGGCCCTAACATGGTTCTGCATTGACCTTTAATCATTGAAGCTAATCTATCCTATATTTTATTTACAATCAGCTTGTTTCTGATCTGGGTTGGTCCCTCGTTTCACAGCTTCTATATTTTTTTATTTTGATTTTTTTTACAATTGAGATCTGTGACTTGCCCACGATTCCCCTTTCTTTTCTTTTTTTTAATTGAGATAACTGAATGCATAAATTACTGAAGGAGTATAAAATGAAAGTAAAAAAAAAAAAGAGTGTAACTGTGTAAAATGATTTTTTTTATCACAATAGTATAAAGCATAGGTGAAATAGCAAGATTAAAAGAAATCAGATATTCATGGTGGAAAAACCATTTTAAGATAAAGTCGTAAACAATGTTTTTATAATTTTTTTTTTACCTAAAAATTGAAAGTTGTGTTCTTACGATAATTTTTTATACTGAAGTTACAATTTCATATTATTTTTTATTTTTTAAGCGAGTCATATATATAGCATACAGCTTACAGATTATTTTAAATAAAAATTAATAGAAATCACAAATTTATCTATAAACTCAAATTTATCTATTTATATTAATTCTGTAATTTACAAACGCAAATTTTCATTTTGATGAAAATGAAAACTGGCCCCTTCTTTATAAAGTATTTTTTAATAAATAATTGATTATTTTTTCAACTTGTTGCCTAGAACTGCTCTACATGTGGCTTTTGAGGTCCTACCCTGATTGTGACAATTGCAATTTGGACAATTTTTCCTCCACATAACTGATAGAAAATTGACATGAAAAAAGGAGGTATAAAATATCTCTTGTCACTCTACTCAGTGTTTTGTATTCAACTCGGTTTGTGATTGATTAAGAACAAAAAGTATGCATAGTGTAGTTCAAAAATGTTGTAATGAAGAAATTTGTTTTCCATCTAGTGGGAACCACTGTTGAATAGAATTAGCTAGCTTGAAGGAGGTCATATTATTAGGCCTTGCCATTTATGAACGGAAGTAAATGGTGGCCAGTTCTGTTGAGTTCGTGACCTACCGTAATAAATGGCATCAAAGATTTGATGGCCGTGATATTGTGCATTATGGTTGATTCCAAGGAAAATCATTGGTTTGTTAATTTTGAAAAAAAAAAATACAGTAATTATCCAAGGAGTCTTCGGTACTGCCCAAAATCATTGGCTTTTTAATATTCTGCTTAATGTATGGGTTTGAGAAATTTCATTTGAATGGCTTATCAAGGGATATAAACTTTTTATTAAATATGTGTAATATAATTTTAAAATATAACAAATAAAAAATTAGTTCTATATAACATTAACCGCTCGAAACATGTCCCATTAAAATTCTTTCATCATAAAAACCAACCAAAATAATATGATTTAAACAAAAAGAGTTGAATACTGTATGTGACAGATTGTTGTGCTGGCTTTGATGGTAAAAGATGGAGGATTTATGCCTTCAAAGAAAAATTGAGGTTACTAAAGGAAAAGTTGAAAGATTGAAAAGATAACGTTTTTGGTAACTAGACACACAAATTAATACTCTTGTTGACAATCTTAACAAGCTCGACATGAAGGTCAGTGAAGAAGATACCTCTGATGAATTATGTGATCATAGAAAGAAGATTACAACGGACTTATGGAAGCATCTAAAGATGAAGGAAAACTTAGTGTTTCAAAAGTCTAGGGCTAGTTAATACTCTAATAGTTAATCATACTTTTTTCTCTCCTAGGGTTTTTTCCCTTGTGAGATGTGTCTCTCTTTCCTTTGAGAGGTTTACTGAGTATTAGCGTTTCAAGGCTAGGGTTTCCAAGTTAGGGTGTCCGATAGCAACATGTCAAACAGAGAGTTGGAGAGGATGTTACTGGGAGGGGAGGATGACGACATGGAGATGGCGCTACCAGGAGGAGAAGGTGAGGGTGGAGTTCAATCATTGGTACTTGTAGGCCGCTTCCTTACGGAACGACCTATTAGGGCTCAGATGATGAAGGAGAGGATGGTTGGCATATGGCAGTCGAAATACGGGGTCTCTATCAGAGAAGTAGGAGCAGGAATGTTCATATTCCAATTCTATCACCGATTGGATATCCAACGTGTGATGAGTCGCGACCCTTGGTTTTTTGATAAACACATGCTTGTTTTGGGTGTGCTGCAAGCCGGAGAGATGCCATACCAGATCCCATTATTCACAGTCCCATTTTGAGTGCAAGTCCACGATGTCCCAGCAGGCTTCATGTCTCAAGCTGTGGGAGAAAACCTTGCAAACTTCATTGGCACCTTCCTTGAATATGATGCAAAGAATAACTCTAATTTTTGGAGGAGGTACATGCGACTCAGGGTGATGGTAGATGTGAGGGAACAACTCCGCCGTCACAAGAGGATAAAGAGGCAGGGAGGAGAAGTCTTTATAGTGAGGTTCAAGTACGAGTGATTGGGGAGTTTTTGTTACATCTGTGGCTTGATGGGTCACAATGAGGATCTATGTGATAAACTTTTTGCCATGCACCATGATGATGGAGTTAGAGGGTGGGGGCCGGATCTGAGAGCAGAACCACAGAAGAGTGAAGGCAGTGGGGGAGTAAGGTGGCTCCGGGATGATGATCAGAAATCGTGGCAGCCGCCAGCGCCGACAGGGATTACTAGGGTTGGGAGCGTTGGAGAGGGTGCAGTCAATGCACATGCAAATGTTTCGAAATCTAACGTAAATCACGCAGATTCGGCACGGAAAGAATTAATGGCTAAGATTTTTTGTGACCCAGCAAGGATGTTGGGTAATTCAAATCCTATAATAAATGCCACGTCCACAAATCAATTCGAGCAGAATAGTATGCACGGAAATAACGTGCGATAGCAACGTGAAATTATTATGCAGGATATTAACCAATCAAGAGCTGAGGATTTTGAGGATGAGGAGTTGGTCAATCCAGATAAAAAAAGAAAAAGGGAACCTGCAGTCAAACAGGTGAACGAGAGTCAAGATAGTAGTATCAATCACGATGTGGGACACAGTGCACCTGGTACAAGTTTCAACAGCAACAATGCAACTGAAAGTGAGAATAGTGACAGTTCTTTTTTAATGGCGGGCCCTGGAAAAGGCGCCTGCCAGGACAATGAGTCTTCTCAGCTGGAACTGCTGGGGCCTGGGCAACCCGAGAGCAATTCCCTCCTTCAGGGACCTCGTCCGGACGCACTATCCGGATGTAATTTTTCTGTGTGAGACTTCGGTGCACTCAAACAAAATTGAAGAGATTAGAGCAAGATTAGGTTATGATGGTTCGTTCGCAGTTGATAGTGTGGGTAGAAGTGGTGGACTTGCACTTCTCTGGCGTCATCCGTTTGTTTGTCATGTAATCAGCTACTCAACAAACTTTATTAATGTGGAGGTAACCCAACAAGACAGACCAAGATGGCGGTTCACAGGTTTTTATGGTTATCCAGAGACCAGTAGAAAGAGAGCATCTTGGGACCTCCTTAGAACATTGGCACGTGATAACTCCTTACCATGGTGCACAATGGGTGACTATAATGATCTACTGTCTAATGATGTTAAAAGAGGCCCAGTGGAGCATCCACCATGGCAATTGAGGGGCTTTAGGGAAGCAATCAAGACAACAATCTTGTGGACTTACCAATGGAAGGCTATAAATTCACTTGGTTCAAAAGTAGAGGCACACCGCAGGCTAAGGAAGAAAGATTGGATAGGGCCATGGCTACACAACATTGGCTGGACCTTTTCCCGAGCTGCAGGCTTCATAACACTACCATTGACAGGTCCGATCATTCTCCCATCCTTCTTAATCTTTACGAATGTCCGAGGAGGATCCATAGTAGACCTTTCCAGTTTGAAAATGCATGGCTACAAGAAGAGGGTCTGGAGGACATCGTAATTCAAGGGTGAAATGCAAATCTTCAGGGTGAAGTTCTTGACAAAATACAAAGCTGCACTGAGGGGATGAATAGGTGAGGGAAGGAGCTTAGATCCAAGTATAAAGCGGCCATTGATACTTGTCGTAAGGAGCTAGAGGTGGCCCAAGCTGATCAATCACAGGAAGGGGCCTTAACATTTAATGGGCTACGGGAGAAACTAGGGATCTTGCTTGCTCAAGAGGAGGCCTTTTGGAAACAACGCACAAAAGTCTTTTGGATCTGGGACGGTGATACTAATTCAAAATTCTTTCATGCCATGGCTAGCCAAAGAAGGAAGTGGAATATGATTACAAAACTTGAAAGAGATGATGGAACGATGGTGCAGGATCAAGCAGACATAGGGAGTATTGCTAAAAAATATTTTGACGATCTCTTCCAAAAACAAGTGGGTGACATGCACAAGGTCTTACAACACGTAGGGTCTCGAATTAATAATGAAGACAATGCCATGCTCCTTCAGCCTTTTACCATTATGGAATTTAGGAAAGCACTCTTCTAGATGCATTCGGATAAGGCACCAGGGCCAGAAGGTTTGAATCCAGCATTTTTCAAATGCTTTTGGCACCTAGTGGGGGTGGAAATTTTCCATGCAGCAGTTGAGTGGCTCGAAAGAGGTGAGTTTCCAATACAACTGAACGATACAAATATTGTTTTGATACCTAAGAAGGAGAATCCAACCTCAATGAGAGATCTGAGGCCTATATCACTGTGTAATGTCATTTATAAAATTATTTTCAAGGTGTTGGCGAATAGAATGAAGGGTGTGCTCTCTAAATGTATTTCAGAGGAGCAGTCTGCTTTTATGGAGGGTCGTTCAATTCTTGATAATGTCTTAGTAGCTATTGAGACGCTCCACCACATGAACTGTAAAGTCAATGGAAAAGTACGAGAGGTAGCTCTGAAGATAGATATCAGTAAAGCCTATGACAGAGTGGACTGGAGTTTTGTTCAGGGGATGTTATTGAAGATGGGGTTTAAGAAGAGATGGGTGAAATGGATTTCTCTATGCCTTGAAACAGTAAAATACCCAGTACAACTCAATGGGGAAAGTGCAGGTCATGTCAAACCAGCGAGAGGACTCAGACAAGGGGACCCACTGTCCGCTTACCTTTTCTTAGTGTGTGCTGAGGGTCTTACAATCCTCATTAAGAGAACTGAAGCGAGAGGAGATATTCATGGTATTAAAGTGTGTGGAGGAGCCCCAGTCCTCACACACTTGTTATTTGCTGACGATTGTTTTTTGTTTTTTGGGGCAGAAGAGCATGAATGTAGAATGATGCAGTCCATTTTGGAGACATATGAATGAGCATCCGGACAAGACATCAACTACTAGAAGTCAGAGATTTATTTCAGCAAAAATGCTACCCAGGACACAAAGACCAACTTGAACACTCTGCTGGGGGTTACAGAGAGTCTAGGTAGAGGCAAGTACCTAGGTATGCCATCAATCATTGTCAGAAACAAAAAAGTGGTTTTTAGCTATCTCAGAGACAAAATCTGGAAGAAGGTTCAACATTGGGTGGGTAGACATCTTTCAAAGGCGGGCCATGAAGTTCTAGTTAAGTCAGTGGCTCAGGCAATCCCCACATACTGTATGAGCACTTTCCTTCTTCCAATTTATCTAAGTGAGGAGATGGAGAAAATGATCAATTCTTTTTGGTGGGGTTCAAATAGAGGAGGAGGTAGGGGGATTAATTGGCTAAGTTGGAAGAAATTGTCAATGAAAAAGGAGTTCGGAGGGATGGGTTTTCGTCACTTCTATGGTTTCAATATTGCAATGCTAGGGAAGCAGGGTTGGAGAATTGCTACCAACCAAAATACTATATTAGCAAGAGTCTTCAAAGCTAGATATTTCCCAAATGGGGGGTTCACGGGGGTCCGGTTGGGTCATAATTCGAGCTATGTTGGGCGTAGTATCCACTCTTCTCAGGTGTTAGTCAATTTTGGAACGAGGTGGCAAATTGGAGATGGAAGTAGAATCAATGTTTAGAGAGACCCTTGGCTTCGAAATTGTGATGACCCTTTTGTGAAAATCCCTTTGGTTCAAGGAATGGAAGCTCTATGTGTTAAAGACTTAATCAACCCAGCTACAAGGGAGTGGCGCACCGAATTACTCTCGGCTATATTTCAACCAGCAGATGCAATAGCTATCCAGAATACCCCAATTACTCATGCAAATGGAGTAGACCGTCTGGCATGGAGATTCCACAAAGGTGGGGACTATACAGTGCGCAGCGGCTATCATGCATTAATGGAGAAACTAATCGATCACTCACACCTTCATGTTGAAGGTAATTGGATGCAGCTCTGGAAATCGAAAATACCGCAGAAGTTTAAGCTACTTATATGGAGGTGCTTGCGGAATGTGCTGCCGACTCGTCAGAACCTGGTAAAGAACGGAGTAGAATGGACACCTTTATGCCCTCATTGTGAACTATTTGAGGAAAACACATGGCATGTTTTTTATGGTTGTGAGAAAGCCATCGAATGCTGGACTGCTGCAGGGCTGTGGGACAACATGCGAGGTTCGGTTTGGAATTCTGATGGTTTTAAGGAGGCCACCTTTCATTTTCTAACCACCATGGGCAAGGACACAGTGCGAGAATTCATCAACACCCTCTGGTGCATCTGGCGCAGAAGAAATGACCGAGTGTGGCGTGGCATGGAGGTCTCAGCTAGGGAGGCAGTCACGCGATCGAAGGAGTATATGCAGGACTGGTTCATTATGAGAAGCAAAGCTGAGGGCGCACAATCTGCAGCTGTCAAGTGAAGCAAACTTAATTTGGACAAAGCAAAAACCAGGTGATTTTAAATGCAATCTGAACGTGGCCATCTTCTCAGCAGAAAATAAATTCGGTGTGAGTATGTGTATCAGGGGAGATCACGGTCAATTCATCAAGGCTAAGACTGCTTGGTTCCTCGGTTCACCTAGTCCTCCGGAGGCAGAGGCGATTGGGCTCTTGGAAGGGATTAGTTAGGTGCAAAGTTTGGGCTTTACTAAGATGCAGTTTGAGCTTGATTGCAAATCTGTTGTAGAAGACATCCTAGAGGGCAAAAGCTACAACACAGAGAATGGGTCCATACTTAATAGATGTAATGACTTGTTGAAGTTAAACAAAAACTATGAGGTTAGTTTTATTAGGCAGTAAGCAAACTTTGTTGCTCATAGCTTAGCTAGGGCGTCCAGGCTTTATGCTAGCCACCACATTTTTAATTCGACCCCCTCTTGTATTCTTGACATTATTATGAATGAAATGTCGTAACTGTGTTTCCCTCAAAAAAAAAAAAAAAGAAGTCCAGGGCTAACTAGTTGACAGAGGGTAACAGTAGTTCATCCTATTTCCATGCTTGTCTTAACAATAGAAGAAGGAAGAATCATATTTGTGCACTGAAGGTAGGATTTAATTGGATTGATAATGTTCATCGGATTAAATGAGAAGTTAGAAGCTTATTTCAGTTTTTCTTCTCAAAACCCAAAAAAGAAAGACCTTCTCTTGATGGGATTATCTTCAAACATCCTACTAAAGCATGTAATTCATGCTTGATGTCTCCATTATCATCGGAAGAAATTATTGAGACTATGAAGAGCTGTGATGGGAATAAAAGTCTGGGTCCAGGCGGATTCTACTTAAACTTTTTAAGAAATTATAGGATCATATTAAAGAAGACGTTCAGGAAGCGATCAATGATTATATCATAATTGTGTTTTGTCAAAAGGTATTACCACCTCTTTCATTACGAAAAGGTGTGCATTAATGAATATAGGCCTATTTTCCTCATAGACATCATTTATAAAATCATTGCAAAACTTCTTGCTGAAAGACTTAGATCTTTAGTCTAAAGATCTCCATTTGCATTTTTTGGGGGTAGACAGTTTTTAGATGGAGCTTTGACTGTTAATGAGATCGTTGACTCAGTTAACAAATTTGGTAGTTAGCTTATATCATATTTAAAGCTAATTTTGAAAATGCGTACAATTTAATCAGCTAGGATTTCGTAATATACATGGTAGGATGGGGTTTTGTGATAAATTGGTAAAGTGGACTAAGGCATGTATCTGCAATGGGGCCTTCTCGGTTCTCATTAATGGTAGTCCAATTGAGTTACTTCATGTGCATAGAGGTTTGAGACTGGGTGACCCATTGGCGCAGTTTCTATTCATTATTGCAACTGAAGGATTGAGCGGTTTCACGAGGGTCGATGTAGAAATTGGGCTCTAATTGAAAGGTTTTTTGTCAGAAACAATACCATGATTTCTCATCTTCAATATGCAGATCATGATAAACTTCGGATAGGAATGGAAAACATAGACAATTCATGGCTTATTAAATATGTTTTGTGTGGCTTTGAATTGGTTTGTTGGTTTAAAAAGTTAACTTCTATAAGAGTGGTTTGATTGGCTTAAATGTTGACTCTGAATTTTTATCCTATGTTACGATTTTCCTATCTTGCAAATTAGGAGGTTTGTCGTTTACCTATTTGGGTTTTCCTATTGGGGCAAATTCGTGTAAGATGTCTACTTGGAAGTCTGTTTTTCACAGTTTTAGGAAAATACTAGTAAAATGGAGAGGTAGACATTTGATTCTTGCTGGGAGAATAGTGTTGCTAAATTTTGTCTATTACTTTTCATTTTTTAAAGCACCTTCCAAGGTGCAGAATGAAGCAGTTGACAGCAATCCAGAGGTTCTTTTTATGGGGCAACAGTGAGGAAAAGAGAATAGATTGGGTAAGTTGGTCCCAAGTGTGTAAACATAAGGAGCTGGGAGGATTGAATGTAAAAAAACTTGAATCTTTTCAACTTGTTTGTTTTAGGAAAATGGAGGTTAAGGTTTTTTAGGGATAAAGAATCGTTGTGGTTTCTGATATTAAATTCAAGATATGGTGATTTAAGCTCACTTAGGCTATGTTTGGTAGCCAAGAAAGTGAGAGGAAAGAAAGTGGAGGGAAAGAAAGTTTATTGATTAAAGTGTAAAATTACTGATGTGTCACACTATGATTAGTCTGTCACACTTATCCATGCACACTTTTTACATTTTTCAAAAATCTTTTTCTTCCCCCCACTTTCTTTCCATTTAAACAAACATAGCCTTAAGGTAGAGAATAAGCAAACTTCTAGAAACTCTTCTTTTTGCTGGAGAGACATTTGTATGATTGATTGTGCTTCTTGTATTGGTTGATGATTTTTTAAAGATAATTAAACCAACCTCTATATGTAAGGATAAGAAGGATGAATAGGTAAGGTCTCATTGCTCTTCTAGAATTTATTGTGTTAAATCAACATGTAGTCTCTTGTTAGACAATAGGCCATGTTTGGGTTCAACATACCCTCTTTTATCTTTTTTTAAAACTCTATGGAAATGTGATGCACCTTACAAAGTACTTGCGTTTTCATGGTACCTAGCCTTAGATAGATTTTCTGCAAGAAGCAATTTACTACACATGCAGTTTTTTTTGGCAAGAATACTATTGAAAATTCATCTCACGTTTTATTTTCTTGTCCAATTTGTTTGGTCCCACTTTTATGGTTGGTTTGGTTTGTCGGCGATTCTTCCATCATATTTCTTTTATCATTACTACTGTCACAATAGGACTAGTTCAAGGATAAAAGCTTAAAAATGTTTGGCAAATGATCTGACACTCGGTTATTTGGAGTATTTGGTTGATGAGAAATGACATTATTTTTAACAATTCTAATTTTGTGTTCATAGCCTTAAGTCGTATGATAAAGTTAAGGTCATGGTTTTGGTGAATCTCAAAATTTGGATGTATTGGTTTTCGACTTTCAGATTAGTTTCATTGTCCTATTCTTTGCATAAAAGTTTGTATTTTGTGAGTGTAAAGCTTATCATTTCTGTACACGGGGTTAGAGTTTCTCTTGTGCTCCAAGTAATAGATTTATTTACTTATAAAAAGAAGAGCTGAATATAACAAAGATAGAAAGAGAAACATATAAAAATAACAACAACAATACATGACCAATAGAAATCTAATTGCAAGAACCCTGCACAATAATATACCTATAGTATGATGATTTATGCTGCACACAATACACGATAAAAGTATGCATTTGATTTGAAAAAAGCAGCTCAAGTTAGAACTAACATTTATTATATTGAAACACTGAAGTTATAAAGTTTAATTCTCTAAGAGTAACTCAAGTGGATGTATTGAAAAACAGAGAAGGCAAAGGTGCAAAGATGGTTGAATCAATCAAATCAAAACACAATTAGATAAAAATCCAAAATCTAACTCAAAAGCCACACAAAGTAGAAAACTTGTTTAGTATTACGGTACCTGATAATCAATCCTAACGATAGCAAGAAGACTTGAGCTATATATCCCAAATCAAAATATCTTAATAATGCTGACTAAGTTTTAGTCCTACTCCGATGTTTTTGTATCCCCTCCTTTTGGCGATGATCCTCTACATTGTAGTGCCCAAAAAATAATATTAGATATTGTATACAATTATGTGAAAGAGAGAAGAAATGAGCACATAATAGTCAGCAAATAAAACATGATAAATGATAAAGATAATGATGATATTCTATCATAAAAATATCAGTGTAGCATTTGTCAAGAAGCTAATAGTTCTCACAACTCCTTATTTCTTTGGCATTGTTAATGCAAACACAAAATACATATGTCTGAGAGAAATTAAAAAAGAAAAAAAACACAAAACAAAGATTGAAAAGAGAGAAAAATTAACACAATCTTGGCTCAATTTGTTTCCCAGGAATTTTAGATGCAACTGATCCACAATGCAAATTTCTATATATGACTGGATTTGGTTATCTTGCCTTTGTTGTTTCATGATTTGTAGAATAAACAAAAATGAAGGCCAGTTAAAGCAAAAGTCAATATGACTAATAAGCTAAAACATACACAATAAAATGTAAATCAATCATCAAGAAAATGAACAGTATAAACCCCAAAAATCTAGAATATCGAACCCTAATTCAAAACCCTAAAAGCCCGAGGCTACTTAAAACGAACCCCATAAATCTCTATTGAATAAGTTAAGTCGTAACACAAAAATCCCTAATTCGAAAAACCCTAAATTTTTGTAAGAATGGCCCATTCACAACCAGATAACCCTAAACGTAAATGTCATAAGCCGCATTTACAAAACCCCACAATAGCACCAATCTTAAGATTTCTGAAAGCTACAAAGGAAAATCGAATAAACCCAAACCAAATTATCGCAAGCAAAAAAAAAAAAAAGCCGCCCACAACACAAATCGTGCAAAACAAATATGGGAAGAAAGAATAACGACTGAATGGAGAAACACTACCGATAAAAAGAGAACATAGAAGAACGAAGAAGTACCAAAATTCTTCAATTTGTGCAATGTTAAAATAAAAGTGCCCTAGGTATTTCCATGGAGCGCATCTGTTCCCAAAGATTGAAGCGGAGATTTACGATGCCAGAGAATAAAGGGAAAAAGAATAATAATCAGTCTAGAAGCATGTAAACTATTAAATCCAACTAATTCATGACTGACACTAAGCAATTTTTAAGGAATTTAAAAACAAAAAATTATAATAAAAAAATGGGATGAGGGAAACCATTTTGGAAACTGATGTGCACATTACTGTGGTAGTAAATGGCGAAGCGGCGCTGTGTAGTAGCATTTACCAAGATAGTAGCGCTTTTTATACGCATTCACCAAGGTAGTGGGCTCCAAATCATCTTGGTAATAGGGTTTTCTACTTATTTACAATATTGACCTCAGTTAACACTGTCTAATTACACATTTACCCCATTTTTGGCGGATTTTTTCCCGCCAATTCCAGTCCAACAATCCTTACTTTTGTAAAAACATCTTAGTAATAGGATTTTCCACTCATTTACAATATTGTCCTCTTAGCACTGTTCAATTACACATTTGCCCCATTTTTTGCAGACTTTTCCCCGCTAATGGCAGCACAACAATCCTTTCTTTTATAAATATTTAAAAACAAAAATTATAATAAAAAAAACATTGGATGAGGGAAACTATTTTGGAAACTGATGTGCACATTACTGTGGTAGTAAATGGCGAAGCGGCGCTATGTAGTAGCATATACCAAGATAGTGATGCTTTTTATACGCATTCACCATGGTAGTGGGCTCCAAAGCATATTGGGAATAGGGTTCTCCACTCATTTACAATATTGTCCTCAGTTAGCAATGTCTAATTATACATTTACCCCATTTTTGACCAATTTTTTCCCGCCAATTCGAGCTCAACAATTCTTACTTTTATAAAAACATCTTAGTAATAGGATTTTCCACTCATTTACAACATTGTCCTCACTTAGCACTGTTCAAATTACAAATTTGCCCCATATTTTGCGGACTTTTCCCCGCCAATTGCAAGACAACAATCCTTTGCTTTTATAAATAAAAGATATCATATTTTTATTAAAACTTTGTATATTTTAAACTTACTTCATATAGTAAATATTAAAAAATAGAGAGGGTTAAAACCCCTTTTGGTCCCTGTAATTTGAGCAAAATTCGGTTTTAGTCCTTGTAAAATTTTTTGTTTCGATTTAGTCCTTGTAATTTAAGATTTTTTCACTTTTAGTTATTGCCGTCAAATTCGTATTAAAAACATTGAGATTTTCTTCCACTTTTTGTCTCTGTAATTTTAAGATTCTTCCACTTTTAGTCACTGTAATTTAATAGGGATTTGACGATAGGAACTAAAAGTGGAAGAATCTTAAATTACATAGACTAAATCGAAACAAAAGATTTTACAGGGACTAAAACTAAATTTTGCTCAAATTACAGAGACCAAAAGGGGTATTAACCCAAATAGAAATATTTAACATGTTAATAACTTAAAGCATATTTTCCAAATTGTTCATGTAAGGAGAACTGTAAATATGGCAGCTCACACGTTAGCTAAGTTTGCTCTTAATTCTGTTGATGATATTTGGATTGTCCTCTTTGTATTTCTGCTATTGTAGCTTTTCATTTGGCTACTTAATGAAATTGTTTTTTTTATATAACTTAAAGCATTTATTAGTTTTTATTTAAGTAACTAATAAGATTATTTTTGCTAAAATATATAATTAATTGTATTGGTATCTCTCGATAGCCCACTAAAATATTTATTAATTGTTAATGCTTGTATTTTATGAAATTAAGGATTTATTATGACAACAACACTTATTCTTTGATAACTCATGGTTCGTGTTTGATAGCCTCACATATTTGATAACATCTCCCATGAAAAAAAAAATTGAAATACGAACTCCATTTGAAATTTCATCAATTACTTGTTTATAAAAAAATAATTGTATATTTAGCTAACTTTTTAACACTCGCAATTAAAAATACTTAAAAAAATCTATATAACCACAATTATATGAAGAATCATATATAACATTTAAATAAACACAAGTTAATTAGTTTATATTTTATGTGAAAAATCACTAGATCAATGCATTCCTACAAAAATTAATTTTTATAATTAAAGAAAATAAAACAGATTCTTAATATACTAAATTTAAAACATTTTAACCCTTACTAGAATATCATTTTAAAGTACTTCAATGAATTTTTGGAAGATAAATACCTTTTTTTCCTTCGAAGAGACAAATTTCTTAATTGCTCGATATCTTTTTTAGTAATTTATTCTATAAAAGCGAACACTTTTAATCAATCGAAACAAAACAAAAAATTGTGAATCCACCAATTTAATTTTTTTTGACTATTTTTTAACCCATTTAAATATAAATTAGCTTTCTCATAATTATATTTTGAAAGACTTATTATACATATGGTCATTTTCAACAATATTTTTTATAGCACTTGTGCAAAAAACAATATTTTTTTATAGTTATCTCAGATATACTCTGAAACCTGAATATTAACACAAGCAAGGGATTGGCTTATAAATCTTTTAAAAAAATTCTTGAGTGATTACAATAGTTTTGACCTTATTCGTTTGGAAGATTTAAAGTAAAGTGGGGCGATTTCTTCATAACACCCTCTTAATTTTTTAAAATAGCGAAAAAGGATTATATGTTAAAAGTAGAAGTATGAAATAATGTAGAATATTTTTTCAATAGATAAAAGAATGGTGGCCCCTAATATGCACTCGGTCCAATGGTGAACCTCTCTATTTTACCAAATTTTTAATGATAATTTATTAAATTTTAAATACTTCAACACCAGATTTTTAATGATTTACCCAAATAAAATTTTAAAAAAAATTAAAATAAAATCTGATATATCCGATTTTAACACGGGACCATCTTTGGACCCTAAAATAAGGTCCATATTAAGGGTCACCTGAAAGAATGGCTAATGAGTTAATCATTGGAGGTTGAGAATCAATTCTAGTAGAAACAAGAAAATGGAAGCTTTTGAAAAACGTACATTGGGAAGTGTTATTTTGATACTGTTTTGCATCGTTGAGGTGGAAATAATCTCTTCCAAACAGGCTATTATAGATTTATTCAAAGAAATGAGGCTTGTGATAATCCTTAATTGAGAAACAAATTAGAGAGCATGGAGTCTTTGGTTATGGTGTAAACCGTGTCATTTGTTGGATAGTGTTATCACCAGAAAATACCAGCCATAGCCGATGAAGGGAATAGCCGATGCGTGAGATAAGCCGAGCAGATTTGTAGCCGAAAACTGGTCCCATTGAACCGAGGCTAGAAAGGAAAATGTTGGAAGTTCAGGGAGCATCGTGAGGCCAGCCGATTACTAAAGAGTTTAGTCGGTGTGGATAAAGGAAATATCCGATTATTATGGCCTCATCGGCTGAGCTATTGTTGATTAACATGGAGCTTTGAAGCTCGACCAAGGGTTAAATATGTGAAAGTCATGGACTTTGGCGCCAAAATGATTAAAGCTAGCTCTTGAAGGCCTTCAACGCATTTAACACGTGATAAATCGTTTGCCCAGCCGATGGGAGAGCGGTTAACCCACGATACGCATAAGGAAGCGATTGAGGATACCCACGATCGCTTGTTGTCGACCATGAGCGTGCGGACGCATAATGGCCAATAGAAGGCGGTTACATTTTTGTTTTTCTTTTGTATATATATACCTTGTGAGAAATGTAAAAGGGCATAATCAATCAAACAACTATTTCTCTTGTAATTTATCAGCTTTTTACAGCATTTATCTTAGCCGATTCCATGTATCTTAGTCTTAGCGTTAGCATA
The DNA here is from genome assembly GCA_037113605.1 of Calophaca sinica. Classification (NCBI taxonomy): domain Eukaryota; kingdom Viridiplantae; phylum Streptophyta; class Magnoliopsida; order Fabales; family Fabaceae; genus Calophaca; species Calophaca sinica. The sequence continues at coordinate 16,539,716 of CM073730.1, read as the reverse complement.
GCGGAGGGTCGCCACACTCAACGCTTTACGGAGCATTTGGGAACCCATAATCGAGAATCGAGTCCGTTCTCGGTGTAATCGCTAAACAGAATCAATTTGTTTGGCCGACTAGCCGATCCTCGGTCGATTTTTCCACGCAAACAAGTTTGGCACGCCCAAATGGGACCAGGTGAATCAAGGACGTGCTCGATTCTCCGTACGTGATCACTGCATGATGAACCTCGAGGTCCCGGAAAGAAACTCAACAACAACATGGAGTCGAAGTTCAAATCCCAAAAGAACCCCACTACAAGAACAACGAGTCAAGATACACCTTGGGTATGCCCATAACGGTTAAGACATTCCGCCTCCACACCTCTGCAGAAATGAATAACCCAGAGAATACCGGGCCCCAGTGGTCATGAACACTTCTTTCATCAGGCAGCAGATTGATATGGGGATTCATGACATTATGTACCAAGTGTCAAGGCAGTTGGCAGATATTTTCAGGCCCATGGTGCATAACAAGGTTCAGCAGGCGAGAGACATGGAGACCAGCCGAGGACAACAAGGTGAACACTCGCTTGGGCAAGGTGCGTGGAACGGCAAACCCAAAGATGCACAAGGTAGTCAGTCCGGTACCTCACCATCGTGGTTCGGGGACTGGCCTTTCGTGCACAACCAATCCCATACCGGTAGGGCCACCAACCCCACGCGCTGGCGGATCGCCAGAATACATGGGTACCACCCCATGCCGGGGGCAAGTGATGCCACCTGGTCTGGGCGACCGCAGCAGATGTGGCATCAACATGGCCCGAGGCCGCTTAACACGGACACATTGGTCCGCCGCCAAGAATGTCGTGATGCTCCAACGCATGGCCCCTACCGTGGTGTAAACATATATGGACGTATTAAATTGGCGACGATGGCCCCTGGTTATGGTTCAGTGAGGCTATCCGGTGATTGGAACTCTCAACAATCCACCATCTCTCGCCAACCGCAACTAGTCCCCACGCCCATACCCTCCAAGAAGTTCAAATATACTACTTAATCTACGCAACTATGGGGAGAGCGGTGCATGGAACACCTGCTCCACCTTTACCCTGCATCCCGGCCTGCTCCAGTGGACTCGTGCCTGAGGTTTTGGGAATATGGTCCAGAGCAAAGTTAATGGAATACCAATCCACCTCTGCAATGTTCCACCAAATACCTTCAACCTTGAGAATCCGTTCCAACAAGCTTCACCACAGACCATGGGTCGAGTGCGCCCAAATTTAACCCGCAAGATAGATAATCGGTGAGGAGCCTCCCATTTGATGAACCCGTAAATGATTGCAAGTACCATCAAGAAGTACTTCGATACAATTAAAGCCGCTTGGACCATCCTGCTATTGAAACCGTACTCTCAATGGGTGGATCGGATGGTTCCTCTCCCTGGAGATTCAAAACTCCGATTTCACCATATTTCGGGGAAGATGGCAAGTCTACCATGGAGCACATAGTATGCTTACGCCCGGCGGTGAAAGCAACTGTAATGAGTATCACAAGCTTCAACTCTTCCCATTATCACCACCGGGACAAATGCGTTCACCGTATTCCTCCTGGCCTCCAAACTCAAGACAGATCAATGGTACATGGAGAGGTCCTTCCATGATAGATTTTACCGGCCTCAACCTCAGTTACTGTGAATCGATCTAACTAGTCTCAGCAAAGCAAGTCGAGGAGCTCTGCTGTTGATTATATTGAAAGGTTCAGTAAAGAAAGCGGGGAAATGTTCCGCAATTCCCCAAATGTAATATACCTCCATGGTGATTAACCAACATGCACCCGCAATAAGGAGAAGTTAGTAGACAAGCACGCATTGCATTTGAATCAATCCGCGTAAAGGGCTATCCGAAGCCGAAAGCAATATATCCAGGAAAAGGAAAAGCTTAAGGGATAGCCGAGAAAGTGGTCCCCATTTAGTCTCTATCATAGAAGGCAGAGGAATCGACTCCAAAGCGGTGACTCACCGCCGATATGATAGTAGCCGAGATAGTCGAAAGCGGAAGAGCTATTCACCGCCAAAGATCAAGGCCGCCAAGGCCGTTAAAGAATCGAGTCCCAACAGGACGATGGGCAGGTACTCTTGACATAACCAAGGTAGACCCTGCATTTTCATTACTTGCTCAAGGACAAGCAAATTCACGCTAGAGGGCACTGATTCCACCTCCTAAAGAATTGATGAACAAGAAATACCGTAAGTGGCACAACTCTTATAACCATTCTGACAAATTAACCTGTAGTTTTCAGGAAGGCCATACAAAAGGCTATCAAGGAGGGTAGGTCTGCTAGCCGATAAAGAGCATAGCCGAGATGTCGATGACACCAATCCATTCCCTAAATGTAACCATGGCCATGGTGTTCTTTTCAAGGCCTGATCACCAGGCCAATAAGAGGGAACAATCCATCGTGAGCTTTGGATGCCCAAAGAAGAATCCAAAAGAGACCAAGAGGTCACCAGGGATCCAGTGTTGGCAGATTGGAAAACCCACCAGTGTCACCAAAACGCCAGCGAGCCAACCTCTTCGAGCCAATTCCATGGTAAACCTCCCAGGACGCTTGACTAACGAGTGATCAACCAAAGACCACAACATGCACTCAAAGACTAAGAGAACGCAGCGATGCTCGGGAGACTCCGGCAAAATCAATCGGGAACCTCACCAAGCCCACCCGACATGCCCAGGATCACTAAGGACCCTCTCCCAAAGTCTAAGAGAAGGGTGGCGAGTTCAATGTCGGCGGGAATGTCCTCTCTTCGCATAACAAGAAGGGAATGATGATGAACTCCAAACCACGAGGATGATCAAGCCACCGCAAATGTCAAAGAAGCGGAATCAGCGTTAATCAACCTCAGAAGAAGAAGAGTTCAAGCCGCCACACCGACTAGAACGCAGAAGAAGTCTGCAGAGGGCCAGATCCTTGCAAAGAATGAAACAAACCCCTGCAGATGATAGCCGATACCAAGCGCAAATAAGAAGGAGATCCCGTGGCTAAAGTGGCGTAAGCCATTGACAGGCTTTTGACCTTGCGGCTTGAGCTGGACAAAGTTGAAACTGATCAGCCAAGGAGGCCCCTAATGATAATCACTTGCCGTGGTGGACATAGAGGCGCTCAAGAAAGGAAAAGTGGAACTGATAAAGAGGGAAGCGGCATATTCCCACATACACAAACCGCTTGAATGGTAATAACGAGCCGATCTTAGAGTCCTGGTTACCGAGAAGATTCACTCGACTATCTCTCGATGAGAGTGAAGCCGATTGATGGGCCGCTTATTGGTCGTTAGCCTGATCCCAAGCGAGTTCTGGGTCGGTTATCCCCAGATTGAACACTTAGAAGGAGACGATGTGGAAGAGGCGAATGGCAACTTTTATGACACGGCAAAAGATGCTTTTAATGTATTTGGTAGGCCAATCAAGACATGATGAAGCACTTGAAGCCCTTGTACGTGAGAGCCATGATCAATGGCAAGGCCTTCAAATGAGTGTTCGCTGATAATGGGGCGGATTGAACGTGATGCCGGTGGCCACCTGAGGAGTCACAACAAGTCCGAAGAAGACCGATCCCAACTAACATGAAAATGGCTAGCTTCATGGGAGAGGCTTCGTCGCTTTGGGAATCCTGATAGCCGAGATCATCAAGGGGCCCCAAGAGCATCAAGTCGCCTTTCTTCGTGATTTGATGGCAAACCATCTTATGCGGTAAATCTGTTGGAGAGATTGATTCACACCAACGGCTTACCTTCCACCATGCATCAAGCTCATTTTTTGGGAAGGGGATAAAATTGAAATAGTCCCAAACTGATGACAATCCATTCCCCGAGGTACAAAATCTAGAAGCTTTGTTCTACTCTCCTCCGTGGCTCCCATAGCCACATTCTTGAGAATACGAGGAAGGATCCTGGAAATCTTGTAACTTGACACCCCAGGGATTCAAGATCGAGCAATTTTAACCACGGCTAGCCACTGAGGTTTGTTATGTTTAAAGACACCCAAGTGGTGCAGACTTATGGGACCACCTAGAAGCTTTGGATCAATCTCACGTAGAATGAGTCCCGCTGATGCAGACAAAACAACAAGGCGATGGCCTCACATCGGCAGACGAGATCACTGAGTTGCCGATGGAGTTTGAATCACCTATTCGGAGGACTTTGCCAACCTTTGAATCTCAAGACCCTGGAGGACCTCAATTGGGAACCCTGTAAGAGCCTCGGCTAACGCAAATCGGATTCGGCTGGGGAAGAAAATAAGAAAGAGGTGGTAGCCGCCGAAAATATAAAGACCGCTTTGCATGGGACTATCATGAGATGCCTAGGCTAGCACGAATTGGTGGAACATAGGCTACCGATCAAGGAGGATTCAAGCCACATAAGCACCACCTAGTAAGGTACCATCCTCACCGATGCCATAAATCAGCGTAAATCGACGTTTGCCGTCAATGGGGTTCATCGGTCAGGTGCACGTGAGAGTGGTTAGCTAACATAGTACCGCTGGAAGAAGAAGAATGGCAAGATTCGAAGTTTACATTGATTATAGAGACTTGAATTTAGCCACCCAAAGGATGAATACGTGATGCCCGTGGAACATATTAGTCGATGCACTGCCACACATGGTATTTTAACCTTCATGGACTGGGGTACTGCCATAATCAAATATTTGTAGCCGAGGAGGACACTCACAAGATCAAGATTCAGGTGCCCAAAGCACCGGGAATTTATGAATGGTTGGTGATGCCATTCAAGCCAAGAATGTCAGCCACCTACCGTGAGAGAGCGATGAATGCTATCTTCCATGATCTAATCGGCAAGACTATGGAAGTATACATAGACGATGTGGTGGTAAAATCCAAAGACTTCAAAGCCCACTTGGTCGATTTGGAACAGGCTTTGCAGAGGATTTAGGTCCATAACTTGAAGATGAATCCTCAGCAAAGTGCATGTTTGGTGTATCTTGCCGCAACTTCCTTGGTTTCTTGGTGCATCGCGGCATTGAAATAGACCAAAACAAAGCCAAGGCAAGTTGATGGAGGCTAGACCACCCAGGAACAAAAGGAATTACAGAGCTTGCCGGGCAAAATCAACTTCGGTATGTTCATAGCTAATTCAGCTGGTAAGATAAAGGCTTTTTCCCCTTTGCTGAAGCTTAAGAACGCTGAGGAGATGGTGTGGGGTCCTGAACAACAAGAGGCCTTTGGACAAATAAAGAAGGCTTTAGCTAGTGCACCAGTTTTGGTGCCCCCCATGCCAGGGAAGCCTTTGAAACTTTACATTGCTTGAAGAATCTATCTACGCTGCTAGCACAGGATAACGAAGATGGAACTGAAAGAGCGTGTACTACCAGTCAAGCCTCAATGATGCCGAAACCAGATATACTCCTGGAGAAGTTGTGGTTCCGCTCTTTGTTCTACGCCAGGTACAAAACTCGAGTATTATTTAATGCCACATGAAATATTAGTTTTATGCAAAATTGACATTGTTAGTACTTGCTTAATCAGGCCTGCCTTATAAGGTCGCTGATGAAGTGGGCCATTAAGCTCATCGCCAAGCGTTGAAATACGTCCCATTAAGGGCTGTCAAGGGTCAAGCCCTAGCCAATTTCTTGGCAGAACATCCCTGCGTGGAAGTGGAGGACCTTTGGGTATCTCCAAATAATTGCATAAACCTATTGCCTTGGGTCCTAACTTTTGATGGGTCCAAACCCGAGGAGCGGAGCCTGAAATGGACAATTACCAACCCAGGATGGGAAATGTGGAGGTTTACAGACGGCTAAACCCGGGTTTAACTAATAACCAAGCCGAGTATGATGCCATGATCATAGGGTTAAAAGCTGTTAGCCATGATGGGCGCCGATTACATTCATGTAAAGGCGACTCCGGTTGGTGGTCGACGGTAACCAAAGAATATGGGTGCAACAACCCAAATCTGTTGGCACGTTATGCAGCGGTGACAAATTGATTCACCAATTTATTGATGCAAAGGTGTCATACATCCCCACAGGAGCTAATATGGAGGCCAGCGATCGGCCCAAGAGGCCTCCGGATATAGGAACTCTTTGTTGACTTTGGAGTCTGACGAATTACCAGCCGAGGTAATGGTCGCGGACAAATCGATTCATGGAGGAACGAGTTGATCGAGTACTTACAGGATCCTTCTAAGTGCACTGACCCCAAAGTTAAGAGACGGGCTCTAAGGTATGTGCTTCTTGATGATGAATTGTATAAGAGAAGCATGAATGGGGTATTGCTAAAGTGCATAGATAAGAATGAAGCCCTAAGGGTTATGGGTGAAGTTCACGAAGGCATATGCGGCTCGCATAGGGCTGGGCCTGTTATGAAATGGTTGATTTATCGCCATGGGTATTATTGGCCTACCATCACAGCCGATTGCTTTCAATACGCCAAAGGATGCGAAGAATGCCAGCTACATGGTCCCATTCAAAGGGTACCAGCTGAATTGATGCATCTAGTGGTGAAACCTTGGCCATTTAGAGGCTGTGCCATGGATTTGATCGGCAAAATCCATCCACCATCTTCCAAAGGACACAATTTCATTATTGTGGCAACCGATTACTTTACTAAGTGGGTGGAGGCTCAGCCGATGGTCAAGGTACAGCAAGATGACGTTATCCGATTCATTCAACACCAGATCATATACAGGTTTGGGATTCCAGAGACCATCACCATGGACCAGGGAACTATGTTCATCGGAGATAAGGTGGTTGCCTTTGCTCGGCGGTTTGGGATTAAATTGATACATTCATCCCCATATTATGCACAAAGCTAATGGGCAAGCCGAGGCAACCAACAAGATTATTGTGGACCTGATCAAAAAGAATTTGGAAAACAAGTCCAGAAAATGGCATTTAACTCTGGATGAGGCTTTATGGGCCATAAGGAATTCCAAGTCAACGGCCACTGGCACAACTCCATATCGACTGACTTACGGCCAAGATGCAGTTTTGCCTTTGGAAATCAATGTCACTTCTCTAAGAGTGGCGAGACAGAATTCCTTAAGCCTAGAAGAGTATCAGCAAGCCATGCTTATGGAGTAGGATCAGTTGGATGAAGATCGGTTAATGGCCTTAGAAAGAATTGAGGCAAGCAAACGCAGAATGGCTAGTGCCTACAACAAACATGTTAAGTTGAAGAAGTTTGTAGAGGGTGACCTAGTTTGGAAAACTATTTTACCAATAGGAGTCAAGGACCCTAAATTTGGTAAGTGATCACCAAATTGGGAAGGTCCATTCACGGTTAGTCAAGTGTTTGCAGGAAACGTGTATCGGCTAGTTAACATGCAAGGCAAAGAACTGAACAGAAGCATAAATGGCAAATATCTGAAGAAATACTACCCCACGGTTTGGCAAAGCATACTAGAACAATAAAAGAGCTATTTATAGACAAAAAGGGAAATTGTTCTGGTGACCACAGGCCGGCCACCTAGCCAACAAAAATACTTAAAGACAACCGGGAAGAACTAGTCTGTTGGGTCAAGAGTGGCTGCAACTGGGGGATCGGCAACCATAGCAGATTCGGCTGTTTCAACCTGGTCAGGGGTACCGATGGGTTCGGCTGCCTCTTGAGGATCAGCCTTTTCAATAGGATCGGCTACTTCTTGTTGGTTGGAGGCTTCAACTGGTGCAGTCTGCACTTCTGCAGCTACTACCCTTGCAATCTCAGCTACATCCACAGCCATGTCTTCCGGCCCAGAAGGAAGAATGGCAGTGGGCCCACTGGTAGCCAGTGCCTCAGTGGCCACCACATCGGCAGGGGCGCTTTCCAAAGCAGCACTAGCCGATTCCTCAGCCTGAACCGTACCCGCTTCGGCTGACGGTGTCGAAGGTTGTTCCTTCGCTTGATTCAGCAGGAGCCGCAGTTCATCCCACTGATGGTTCGCCGAGTCTATGCCTTCTCTGCCCCTCTGCATATCCTGTTCCAAGCCATCTTTTTGGGTGGTAAGTCATAAAATGTCAGGGTCCAGAGAGGAAGCCTGAACATATAAACTGAAACGCCTCTCCGTGTGGGTTTCCAGTCTCGCGTCAAGTTGCTCAAGTTGGGGTGTTAGCTCTTTGATTGCGTTTTGAATCCGAGTCAACTCCGAATTCAGCTGAGCTAACCGGTCTTTGAGTTCACCTTTCCTAGCTAGGTCTGCCTGCCGCTCTCTGTCGACTGCCTGATAAGAGGACAAGAAAGAGGACCTTTGAGCTTGGAGATCCCGGAGGCGTTGCAGGTCTTGAGTGGCGTGATAATAATTCTCCCTGCACAGCCGATATACCGCAGAGATGTCATTCACTTGTAGTGCCATTTGACGATACAGTTTTCGGCTGGTAGAGGGAACATCAGGAGAGTCGGATAGCTTGAAGAGGGAAGCCCTCAAATCGGCCACCCTACCCTTATCTGTGGGGATCTCTCCCATCAAGGCCTCGTCCACCTTTTCCAGGTGACTAGAGGAGGGTGAGGAGGCTTTTTGCAACGGGTCAGCCGAAGCAAAATACTGCTGCAATTCTTCCTCTGAAACCTGGATAGATGAAGTCGACTGACGAGGAGGAGTCTTATGGGCAATAGGGGATTCATCCCTAGCCGACTGCAGTGCAAAGCACAAAGAAGTTAGGGCCAAACCAACATAGATGAGCGATCACAATGAAAGAGATAAAAGGAGATACCTGTGTTGGGCTGTGAACCTCGGCTATTGGAGAAGCAGGAGCTTGCCGACGGGCTGCCTCGGATTGAGGACCAGCCGAAGAAACCCCTCGTGCCCTTGGAGATTGGGAGGGGGTAACCTTGTGGGGAGTCGACCATGGAGCCGAAGTACGTTGTTTCTAAAGTCAAAACGAGCCGAGGTCAAAATTATGACAAAGCTTTGAAGAAAGCGATAAAAAGCAGGTACTTACCTTTATCTATTTACCCTTGCCAGCGGATACCGTCTTGGTTTTCCTGGAGATAGGAGTTGCAGAAGAGGGTTCATCAAGACGAATTCCCCCAGATCTTGTTCTTTTCTTCTTATTCGGAGGAGGAGAGTCGTCTATAATGACAACTCTAGGAGATGGATTGGCTGCCAAGAATGCAGTTAGTTTGCCGATGCGTTTGCACAATAGAAGGAAGGAGAAGCAAAATGAGACAAGGATACTCACCCTTCATGGCAGCAGAAACCCTAGTCTTGTGCGTCGGCTCCGGCCTTACCATCTTCAGAGGGGGAACAGTCACCGCCTCATCTTCATCATCATCCTCATCACTTTCGTCATCGGGACTGCTGTCGAGAGGTAGGACGAGCCTCATGGAATAATTAGACAAAGAACCTTGGAACATCTTATTCTTAGCCGAAGGCCACCAATTAGCAAAGGCAGAAGTTTCCCCGGCCGACTGGTTAAACGAGGCCCATTGGAAGCTGTTCAGTTTTTCCAAGTTGAAGGCTGCCAAGGTCTTCACCTCTTCAGCCGATAGGCTAGTTCTCCCTATTGCTGGTACTTTGCTGAGGTATGGCCAAGGGACGTGCTGTAATAACCCGAACTGGCGAGCCACGCAGTTAGGGTGATAAAATTCGGCTGTGGTCTTGTTATTTCTGGAATTGGGCTTTAGCCCACCAAGAATGTCTCTAGCGGTCAAAACACGGCTCTAATTGAGAACCATAGTTCCATGCGCTTCCCGAGAAATGCTTTGGTCAGCCGTGGTGAATATCCAATCCGGGCCGATTCGTCTTTCAAAGATCGGCTGCCAATCTTGAGAAATTCTCGTCAAGACATGTACTTTCTCTACCACGTCAAAGGGAGCCACTTGCTTAAGTGGAGTCAGCCGCAAATGCTCGGCTAACGTCTGTACCCCAGCGGGAAGAGAGTGAATGCTGAAAGAAGGTTCAACAAACTCTGGGAAATAAAGGGTAATCCATAGTTGCAGAAACCATAAAGGACCTGAAGTGTTCTTCAAGTCGACACCTTGGTGCAATCGATCCAGCATATTGAACAAAGCCCTATAAAGGTAGCAGAGGAAGAGTGATCCCAGGCAACCTGGTCGATTCGATATAGCTTGGGCCACGTACACTTGGAGTTCTTGGGCGATCAGCGAGCGGTACAAGCGAAGTACTTACTAAACCAATACAAGAGGAAGGCACAAGTGCTCGGCATCGAAACCGCGGTGCCTCTTCCCTTTTGATTGGCTAGAAACGGCGAGAATAGCCGGAGTTGTTCGATCATGGACAATCTTGATATTGGAGGTTGAAATGTCATACTGATTCGGTGCTTCTTGACCACCAGAGGTAAACCTGTAATGGCCGCCACGCCAAGAAGAGTAGGTGGCCATTCCCGAGGAACACAAAGGTATTGGTGGTAACGGACCAATAGCCGAGAAAGCCGAATATCAGACCGATGTTGAGATGAAGGTCTTTAGCCGACAAAGATGATGGCGTCATAAAGACCCATTCTTTTCCACTCCCGCCCTTTGCCTCGGCCATCCTAGAGTGCAAACTCGTGTCGGCATGGTGCGGGGCCAGGGCCTTATGTCGGTGAGCGTTTAATGGTAAACCAATCGCAAACGATTGGTAAACCATATGTGTCCGGGGAGAGGTATTCTCTAAGGTACATTTCGCCACCCTGCAGGTTGGTGGACGGTCGCAAGGTGAGAGAACCTTGAATCGGATAGAGAGGAGGTATGATGCCTTCGGCTGACCTGGCCGTCTCCTGAGTTGAGGAGTGAGAGTCGGTTGAATGAGAAGACTCGTCCAAGGAGTCATGGCCGCCGTAGCTATGTTCATGATTTTGAGAATCGGACGCTGAAGACATTGTCGCAAGAAGAGAATGTGCAGAAAGGAAGCTAGGGTTTAAGGGTTCAAAGGAGTTCAAACTGCCTGAGTAATAAGAAGAACGAATGGAGCCAGCTATTTAAAGAGGAGTCATGCGCACGGCCTACGATAAAAGTTGTTGAGATATTATCGGATAGCGGTATGATCGCCGGGTATGGGAAAAGTAGTCGTTCGGTCATAATGGATGACATTAAATGCACATAAAGTGACTAGCGATTGACGTTTTGAGATTCGAATCTTATCCGATACATCAATCCAAAGATTCTGGTGAAATGATGTAGGGGCAATTGTTATCACCAGAAAATACCGGCCATAGCCGATGAAGGGAATAGCCGTCGTGAGATAAGCCGATCAGATTTGTAGCCGAAAACTGGTCCCATTGAACCGAGGCTAGAAAGGAAAATGTTGGAAGTTCAGGGAGCATCGTGAGGCCAGCCGATTACTAAAGAGTTTAGTCGGTGTGGATAAAGGAAATATCCGATTATTATGGCCTCATCGGCTGAGCTATTGTTGATTAACATGGAGCTTTGAAGCTCGACCAAAGGTTAAATATGTGAAAGTCATGGACTTTGGCGCCAAAATGATTAAAGCTAGCTCTTGAAGGCCTTCAACGCATTTAACACGTGATAAATCGTTTGCCCAGCCGATGGGAGAGCGGTTAACCCACGATACGCATAAGGAAGCAGTTGAGGGATACCCACGATCTTGTTGTCGACCATGAGCGTGCGGCGCATAATGGCTAATAGAAGCGGTTACATTTTGTTTTTCTTTTGTATATATATACCTTCGCCGAGAAATGTAAAAGGGCATAATCAATCAAACAACTATTTCTCTTGCAATTTATCGACTTTTCTGACATTTATCTTAGCCGATTCCATGTATCTTAGTCTTAGCCTTAGCATAGCGTAGATTCGCCACACTCAACGCTTTCTGGAGCAGTTGGGGAACCCATTATCGAGAATCGAGTTAGATTATCGGTGTAATCGCTAAACAGAATCAATTTGTTTGGGCGTTAAGCCAGAATCCATCGCTAATTTTTTCACGAGAAATGTAAAAGACGACAATCAATCAAACAACTATTTCTCTTGCAATTTATCAGCTTTTTACAGCATTTATCTTAGTCGATTCCATGTATCTTAGTCTTAGCCTTAGCATAGCGTAGATTCGCCACACTCAACGCTTTCGGGCGGTTAGGGAACCCATAATCGAGAATCGAGTTAAGATTATCGGTGTAATCGCTAAAGCGAATCAATTTGTCGGTGGGCGTTAAGCGAATCCTCTGATTTTTTCACGCAAACAGATAGTTTATCATTTACATATACTATACTCAAAGACAATGGCTCGTAGACATGTACAGTTATGGCACCAGCGCTGTGCTATGCCATGTGAATGTTGCGTTCTCTTTCGAATTTTAAATTCCAAACCTCTTTGATCGTTGCACTTGCACTTGAAAATGACTTGATATTGTGATAAGGTTGTTGAATATTGAAGGACTGTTTTTTTAGAATTATTTTCTTTTTTTTTTTGGTACAAGAATTATTGAAGGTCTTTATATATATACCATATTATTACATGAGACAATTTTTTTATTTTTTTTTTGGTACAAGAATTATTGAAGGTCTTTATATATATACCATATTATTACATGAGACAATTTTTTTATGCGTAATGCTTAACCTCGCGAATTTTTATTTTGCCAACCGTCGTGAAAGCTTATCATTGGTCATTAACTTGTTATTCTTGTAAAAATTGGACCCATGTATTTTGAGTAAATACCCAAATTGATCCCAACAAAAAATTATGGAGACCAATTTAGTTCCCTTAAAAATAAAAAAAATACCAATTTAGTCCTTAAAAATCTCAATTGTGGGTCAAATAAGTCCCTGATAGGGACTAAAATATCCTAAATATTATCTTAAAAATGACTAATTTGACCCGTATTTAAAGTTTTTAAGGACCAAATTAATATTTTTCATTTCTCAGGGACTAAATTGGTCTCCGTAATTTTTGTCGAAACTAATTTGAGTATTTACTCTTTCTGTTTTATCTAAAAAAGTGGGACATATGGCCATTAGTGAACTTCATGATGGGTTTTGTTCGCTATATATAACATTGCTCTTTTTTTATTTCTTTTAAAAGAAAGATTTGCTTAGAATTAGTACCACAATAAAAGATTTACGAATTTTTTTGGCAGAATTTTACTACTACAATTTTTTTGGAGAGGGGAAGGACGAGATATACATTCTTAGTTATGTGAACCTTTATAAACCCTAAGGTTGGGTGCGAGTGGTTAACGCACTCCATTTAAAGGGACGGGTTCAGTTAGTACCAGGTTTTGATTCTTGGCGTTGAAACAACTTGGAGTCAGATTTTACTTGCCTCCCGACCGAACTCAAAATTAGTCAGGACCTCTTTTTCCTAAACACTGAAGCGGGGTCGAAGACATCTAGAACAGAAAGTTATGTGAACCTTTGTTGCCAATAAAAGTTTGTAGCACAAAAATTGCTCAACTGAGATCCGATGGTTAAAGGAATTGGAAATAGCTAATAATATAGAAGCATAACAAGAGAAATTAGAAAAAAAAATAGAATGAAGGATTTTAAGGGAGAAAAATAATTGGGAAATTTATTTACTTTATCTTCCTCTTTTTTTCTGCATTTTAATTCTGTAAGTCAATAATTGAGTAAAACAAAACAAGTGGGAAATGCAAGCATATACATGTTGAGTAAAACAAAACAAGTGGGAAATGCAAGCATATATGTAATGCAAGGACATGGACCCACTCAATTAATACACCATTTAATGCATATAATCATCAAAGATTATCTTTATTTTTGTTATCTAAAAAAAAAAGATTATCTTTATTTTGGAGATCTACCATACCGTATCATTAGTTGTACAAACCCGATTTACAAAGCACCTGCGAATTCATGTGCAAAGGGTATTTTAGTGAAAGCAAATAAATCATACACAATGCAATGGGTAGGGGTGGGCATGAGTATGGGTAGACCCGTGAACCCGATGTACCCAATCCAACCTAACCCACAAATATTGGGTTGGTTCGGGTCATTGGGTTGGGTTGGTTTTAAAATAAGCAGATCCATAGCCTATGGGTTGGCTGCTGGGTCCAAAGATTGTGAACCCACTCAACCCAACCCAACCCACATAATATAGGAATATGAGACGTTACATAAATAGTTTGAAGACATGCAGAAATAGTTTGAAGACATAGCCAGTGATAGCCGAAATTGTTTAGGAATAGTTTGAAGACATTATGTTGTGTTTTTATTTCACTTGCTGATTTCTTTAAGGCATTTTGTTTTTTTTTTTATTTCACTTGTTTGCTTAATTTTAATGGAAATTTTACTCCAAATTGAGGCCATATACTTTCTTTTATATTTGGAAGTTCAAATTAATGCATTGGTAATGTTTTTGTTCCCTATTTTTTTCCATTTTTTGCTTTTGATGAAAATAGAATAATTTAATACCAAACCCGGTTACCAAACCCAAGCCAACCCATATGAGGTCGGGTTGGGTTGGTTTGGGTTACATGAAAAATTTTGACGAAACCGATCCAACTCAACCCATATTTATTTGATTGGGTTGGGTCTTTAAATACACCAAAACCCACCCAACTCGACCCATGTCCACCCCTAGCAATGGGTAATGGTGGTGTATCTTGGTAAATTGGTGATGACAGATGGACTCAAGTTGACGTCAATAGGAACTGACATGTTTTCCCCAACTTTGGTTTGAACGCCTTTAAGGAGTTCCCGGTTCATTTCAAAATAAAAATCTCAATAGTACATTTTTTGTAATAATAATATTAATTAGGTTAAATTACCTTTTTGGTCCCTTAACTTATTATTGAGGTTCAATTCGGTCTTTTAATTTTTAAAAGTGTCACTTTGGTCCCTTAACTTATCTCTGTTAACACAAGTTGGTCCTTCCGTCAGTTTTCCACACTAACTGTATTAACTTCTGCAGATGTGGCACATACGTGGCAAATGACAAATATGACAGGGACAAAACTATAATATGTGGCACATACGTGGAAAATACCATACTTTCCCTTTCCCCAAATTCTGACCCACCACCCACCACTATCTTTTCCACCTTCCCCTTTCTCTAGCAGGGATTGCAGCGATGAAGGCATATCAAACCCACGGTGCAATGTTCTAAAGCCCTCACCTCTAATCAATGAAAATGCATCAAACAGCGATGAAAGCCCTCATCTTCTTCCACCCCACCCCACCCTCTCCTCCCCTACCCCCAACCCTCAACTCAACTATTTCTGCAAACCCATTTCCCTACCCCACCCCATCCTCTTTCCCTCCTTGTAAAGGTGTGGGATAGAACTGAGAGAGAGGTGAGAAGAGGGGGGGGAGATCGGTGGGGAGGGTGAAGAGAGAGGGTCGCAGTAAGGAACCCATCATCACCATCTCAAACCCCTCCAATCTCCTCACCCCATAAGACCCATCACCTCCACCCTTCATTTATGAGCTCCGATTTTATCTGAATCAAACAAAAACAAAACCACAATTGCAATTGCAAATCACTGATAGAAAGCCACACACACCACACTACAAAGCAGTTCCATATTTTTTGTTTGGTTATGTTAATGCGTCATCTCCACAAATCTGACCTTGAAATCGAAAAAGAAAACCTGAACCTCTCTTCTGGAACTCCACTTTCCCTTTCTCCAAACCAAAACCATGAACAACGCTTCTCCAATAGCAACCCATCATCGCCATCTCAAACCCCTCCAATCTGATTTCTTCGAATTCTCCTTCGCCGGTTGTATGGCCAATTGGGTCAAAGCCTGATGATTCTTTGGATGGCTGAGGGAGGGGTGGGGTGGGTTTTAGGGTGGGAAGGGGAAAGTGGCTCAAGGAGAGGAATGAAATGGGTGTGTTGATGGGGATGGAAGTGGTGGCTGGTGGGAGAGAGCAACCATGGAGAAGAGAAGCAGCCATGGAAGATCGACATTGTTGCACAGAGAGAGAGAGAGGGAGAGTGAGGTCAGCGACAAATTAGAACAAGAAGTGAGAGAGAGAGAAGGTTGCGGATTGTTGACTAGGATTGCTACGTCGTGTCCACGTTGGACTAATCGTTGACTTGAGTTAACAGTTTAGATGGAAAGGACTAACGTGGTCCAACTTGATAAATTAAAGGACAAAAATGAACCTTTTAAAAATTAAAAAATTAAAATGAACCTTTAAAATAAGTTAAGGGACCAAAGAGGTAATTTAACCTATTAATTATTTTATTTCAATTTTATGCTCAAATCATTATATGTTTTCAGTCCAATTTTGTTTGACGTTTTAACAAAATATTTTTGTCTCGTTTTGATTATCATTTTATAATACAAAACATTAAATATTTTTTTTCTATTATATCATTGACCATTATTAATGTGTTTTTGAATCAATGTGTTTTTTTCCTTTTTTTCAATTCTCATAATTAATATGAGAGATAAAATGTATATTAAGAAATTATATTATATTGTTTACAAAATATAAAATATCAACCATATTTCTTAGTTCCTGCTCCAAAATTATAAACGACAAATAAAATGAGACGGAATGAGTATTTCACTATGCATTTATAATAATAGTTAATACTCTAATAGTTAACAAGGATAATTTTATAAAATTGTTACACTCATTCATTCATTTATTTTTTCTTAATATGCATCCTGTAACACCCCGCCGAGACAAGGCGTTTATTTTATTTATTTAATAATAATAATCCACATTTAAAACAAACACACATATTCTATTATTTACTAAAGTACACAAACATATTACACATTCAAATATAGATATAACCCTACACCCACATGGGTGACAAAAGACACACTGGCCGTAACGCAAGCATCCTTCCTCTGCCTCTAGGCAGTCTTCCCATAGACTCCCCAACCTCCAAGTATAGGTTGTTCTTGTCCATCTGTTTTTTTATATCATATAATAGAAACACACCAGAAAAACAAAGGGATAAGATATCCATAAATCTCCATCAATTAGAAAAACAGTATAGTGAACGTGAACACAAGAAGGAGGGTTGAATTGTGTTGAAAAATTTTCTCAAACTTTAAGTTAAAAACACTTTTGAACACTTGATTTTAAATCTGTTTGTTATCGGATGCTGGAG
Organism: Calophaca sinica; assembly: GCA_037113605.1. NCBI lineage: Eukaryota > Viridiplantae > Streptophyta > Magnoliopsida > Fabales > Fabaceae > Calophaca > Calophaca sinica. Next base: position 16,522,759 of record CM073730.1, on the reverse strand, counting down.
TATGACCAGACGCTGGAAATAAAGTTTATGAAAACTTGTTTTTATGCGCAAGATAAAAGTAAATGTAAAGCAGTAAAATAATAGACACAGAGATTTATACTAGTTCACCAACAACTTGGTAGCTACGTCTAGTCCCTTCCTTCCTAAAGGATTTTCCACTATAATCAACTGATTACAAATTTCCTTAAGAGTATTCTACTGTCACAAACTTGAAAATACTCTTAACTTCTCAAAATGACTCAGTACGTACAAGCCTTTGAGGAATCAATCCTTAACTAGGCAATACAATTTTCACAAAGTATTTTTGAATACAATCAAATAACTCTCACAGAGAGGATAAAAAGATTAAGCTAAAAAACAAATAGCTTTCTAAAAGAAAGAATATAAGACGCTGAAGTTCAGTTCTTTGGTTTCCAAAAACTTGGCACGAAACTTGATTGCTCACTCGAGTATAGCTCTTTCAGAATGTAGTTTCTAGCGCCTTCTTCAATGAATACCATGGGGGTATTTATAGGAGTCCTTGAGGGTATTACCATTGTAATAATTTCAGCTCCAAATCATTGAGTGAGGTAATTTGAATTGTTGTCCTTTTCTTCCTTTCCAGAGAATATCAGAATAGTACATATTACCATTTTTGTACTATCTGCTTTTCATAATTACCTTGTACGAATTTTGTCTTATACTAAAGGTGTCACCTTTGATACCTCGTACAGCAAAGTGAGCGCACAAAATCAAATTCGAATTCCGTTGCAAAACAGGTGATGTAAAAGAGCATAAACGTGACCATTACGTGCTTCATCAATAAGACTGGATGCTCGCTCAAAAAGTAGGACGGACGCTCGCAGCAATTGGTTAATCCACGTGTCAAAATATAACACTACTAGACGCTCGCTTTAGACAAGACACTGGAGTGAACCGGATGAAGACACACATGGAATGTATTCAACTTCTTGTGAAATTCTTCCTCTTGCTTGAGTGAGTTATAAATCACAAGTAATTTTAACACCTGCACATTTCAAGACTTATCAAAAGATAAATTGTTCACTTGCAAATACTTTGTTATCATCAAAATTAATAAGGGTCGAAACTTCTCAATCGTTTAGGTTCCAACAATCTCCCCCTTTTTGATGATGACAAATATCCAAGGTTGATGAACAATTTAGTTTCAAAAAATAATTTCAAGGGTCTCCCCTGAGTTCAACATACTCAGATATAATTAAATATTTTCAAATAAGAGCATTTTCAATTATCAGAGTAATTGTATGATCGCGAAAATACATACATCTATTAGAGCATATATTCAAATAATCATTGAGATCGGATGCTGAGGTCATTGTACCAATAACAGATAAAATCATAGAGGACCAGATGCTGAGATCTTGTACCAATATAAAAATAGACTTGTACCAATAAGTATCAACCAGTGTCAGATCACCAGACAATGAATATCAATGAGTAACAGAGCAATACAAATATGTTATGTATGATGAATAATGCATGTTATGAGATACTTAAGCGTGTTCATCAGACGTTCATCAAACCTTACTTTTACTCCCCCTTTTGTCATCAAACAAAAAAGTGTAAAACACATCATAGTCAAAACGAATAATTTGACTTGTACCAATGAGTATCAACCAGTGTCAGATCACCAGACAATGAATATTAATGAGTAACAGAGCAATACAAATATGTTATGTATGATGAATAATGCATGTTATGAGATACTTAAGCGCGTTCATCAGACGTTCATCAAACCTTACTTTTACTCTCCCTTTTGTCATCAGACAAAAAGAGTGTAAAACACATCATAGTCAAAACGAATAATTTGAGTTGTACCAAAAATTTGACTAAGTAAAGGTTAGATCATTCAATATAGCAAAAGTGAGAATTGTACCAAGTTAACAAAAATGATACGAAATATTTGAAATAAATTTTTTTTTTAAGGGTTTGGTGGAGGAGGAAGAATTTGATTAAGCCGCTCCATGAGGAGGTTCACAGTACTTTCCAGCTGATTCACCTTCTGATTAGTAGCCATGATAGCTTCAAATTCAGCTCTTGGCAAGATGACAACTTCATCATTTGCAGCAGGAGGAGCAGGAGCAGCTTTTGGAATAGGTTCAGCTTCTGGAACAACAGGCCTTTGTGACTCCAGCTTCTGATGCTCTGCTAGCACTGCCTGTGACAGACTCAGTTTCCTTTCCTTTCTTTCCTGAGCCTGAAAGAAATCATCATTTGGTAAACTCTATTTGATGAGTCTTCCCAGCTTCTATTTCTCAAATTCCATGTCTCTTTCCCATCTTAGCACAATTTCCTCATGGTAAACCATACTCAGAAAAATAGTTTTCCTGTGCTTAAACAGATCATCAACAAAAGCATCAAACTTAGCAATCGCAGCTGCTCCAAAATTTGCTTTGATAAGATCTCCAAAGTAGCAACATAAATGTCGAGACCTTCATTCTCAGCCAGATACAATCTTCCCAGATTCTCTTTATCATCTACATTTTCAGAGACAAGTTTGAACTGAGGTAGAATGGCTTTGTCTTTCCAAGACATTGTCATTTTACTCCAGCTGAACCAAGATCAAAATGTTTGCTGATTGAAGTCCATTGTTCTTCCAGTTTAATAACACTTGGGGGCCTTACAACAGAACACATAAACATGTCATCAAAATGGAGAATATCAAGGTTTGTATCAATTACCCTGCTGATAGAGCCAACTATAGGAATGGTTGCTTTCTCTACATTACTACATCCAAAAGAGCCAGTTCCTCTAAAATCACTTTTGAGCTTGTTCAGGTAGACTTGTCTGGCTTGGTCTTCAGATAACTTTTTAACCGAATCTCAGAAAATTATTTGACATTGTATTTCCTAGGAGCTTCCTCATACTCCTTGATACCAATTGACTTGGGAAGTTTACCAGGAGCTGGTTTCTTCCTTTTCTCAGTTATTGACCAAGGGAGCCACCTTTGCCTATCAGGCACTATCTTCACAGATGCTGAGGCAGGACCTCCGTATTGATGAATTAACTCAAGCATTTTCATTTCCAGGCAGTGAGTCATAAATGCCACTTCTTTGTCTGATACCCACCTTCCACACTCTTCCAGGGTGAGAGGTTCATGCTGTGGCAGATGGTGAGGAAGATCAACAGAAAAGGGAATTATTCGTCTGTTTGGAAGAGGTCTCAACCTTCCACCAAAGAAGGTATGTAGCTTCTCATTCTCTTCAGAGAGTGGGGTAATCTCCAATCTTGCAGCCCCTGAAGTGAATATCTTCAAGTGCCATAGAGAAGGGTGATCATAGATTGAATAATACACTTCTTCTCTGGCAAACCGTGGTTTGTTTATAGATGACACAAATTTTCGGGCACCAAAGAATGAGGTAGGTTTGAGAGTGAAAGAAAGTGGAAGAGGAGAAGTCACTTTGACTTTGTAGGTTTTGGGTTTGTTTGGAGGGATTTTGAAAAGTAGATTGAAAGGGTGAGAGTGGAGTGAGGATATGTATGTAGTGAGAGATGTGTTTGTGGAGGTAGAGGGTTGTGGTAAAGGGAATGAAAGTGTTTTGGGTTTTGTGGTTTTCTGGGAAATTTGTGGTCAGTGGATGGAGTTTGCTGAGTGACACGAGTAATAGCTTGTGTTTTGGATATAGTGGGTTATGTGGAGTGTGATGATGAAATAGAGAGTGATGGAGCAGAAATAACATCATCAGAATCAAATGTAGTAATAGAATCATCAACATTAAAGTCAAGTACCTTTGGATTAAGCTTCTCAGAATCAATCTCTTTCTTTTGCCTTGAGAGGCAACAACAAGAGGAGGAGGTGGATGAACTTGCTTCTTAGGGTCAGACGCTAAAACAGGTTTTTCAGCTTCTGCCTTTCTCTTTTTCTCTATTATTTTTCAGATGGGGACCCAGTCCTCATCTTCTTCTGGTTCAGTTATACCTTCTGGTGCAGGAGGCACCTTCTGCTTTTTGCTTCTTGTCTCCCTTGTTGGAGACTCACCGAATTGGAGACTCACCAAATTGTTAACTCCAAAAGTATCGGGGCGAACAATAGCGCCTACACCAAAGTATTTTTTCCTTTCTATTCCTTTTAAAGCTCCAAGCTTTCTTGCAATGCCATCCTTAATCATCATTGCAGTAAGAAGAACACCATAAGGAATGGTCTTGTTGATGTTTTTCTTTTCAGCAGTTCCCTTCCTCGAACTTAAAATAGCATTGACCAGATTGTTGAAGATCAATCTGGGCAAGTTTACCTTTTGTCCTGCTATGTAAGTCCTCATAATAAATTTCTGTTCGTAGTTAATTATATCACTAGATCCAGCCTTCAGAAGAACACTTTTGGCTATAATCTTGTGAAGCACCCTGAAGTGGCTCTTCTGATGCTTGGCAGTAGGAGTCTCTCCAGGTTTTTTCAACTGAGTGTAGTTCTCAAACAGGGCTTCATTTACCTTCTCCATTCCATGGAAGGCATTCTCCCAACCATTATAGAAGCTAATTCCTTCAACTGGACAATCAGTTACTGCGGCAATAGTATTAATAGAAATCACTAGATTAAAACCTTTAACATGGCCTTTGATTAATCCATCTTTGATCAAAGTAACAGTTCCCCAAAATTCCTTAACGGCAGTAACCAAAACTTTGACAGCAGAATCCCAAAAGAAGTAAGTAGTCCACCCCATAGCCTTAAAACCTTCATCGAAGTCAAAACCGTAGAGCTTAAAATTATCCAAATCAATTCGATTCTCATTTAGGAGATTTCCTTCCGTCATGGTGTCATATATAGCATAGTTCTGACCGACCTTAGTAGATGCCATGGTAGCAGTTGAGGAGTAGGTGATGGAGGTTTAGGGTTTCAAAGAGGTCTCACAAAGAGAGAGAGAGAGAGAGAAATTTTCGCAGAGAAGATGGAGTACAGAGTGGTGCAAAAGTGGTGGAGTAGTGGGAAAGTTTTGAAGTGATGGTACAGTTGCTTTTTCAAAAACGTTTCACATTTCATTTGATTAAAACAAAATCAAAAAGAAAATAAAATAAATATTCCCTTTTTTTATTAAATATAGTTGCCAAAATAAAGTAAAATCTGGGAAAAGGATTTTATTGAAAACGCAAATAATCATGACTCAGTAGGTGTGACGAGACGCTTAAGTCCCATATGCGTATGACACGTGTGTGCTCGGAAGCATGCAAAGAAATCACCAGATGCTGAGTTATGCAATTTGAATGACATATTATATGTGTACACGTATAAATGCTTATGTCATACGAGATACTGAATGATACGTCTCACAAGATGCTGAGATTAATCATTCTTTTATAAGATGAAAATTTAAATTTCTTCTTATAAAATTGAATCCATCTTCAGCAAGGGGTTTTGTGAAAATATCAGCCCATTGATGATCAGTGTCTACAAATTTAATTTCAAGAATACCCTTCTGAACATAGTCTCTTATGAAGTGATGTTTAATCTCAATGTGCTTTGCTCTAGAATGCAATATTGGATTTTTAGTAAGACAAATTGCAGATGTATTTTCACATAAGATAGGAATGTTACTCTCTTTTATCAAGTAGTCTTCAAAATGATATTTCATCCACAGAAGTTGTGAATTGCAACTTGCTGCTGAGATGTATTCAGCTTCTACTGTTGAGAGTGCAATTGTGCTTTATCTTTTGCTTGACCAAGACACAAGATTCGCTCCAAGGAATTGGCAGCCTCCACTTGTGCTCTTTCTTTCAATTCGGTCTCCAGCAAAGTCAGCATCACAGAATCCTGCTAACTTGTAATCTTCTGATTTCTTATAAAGCAAACCAAGATTAATAGATCCTTGTAAATATCTAAATATTCTTTTAATAGCACTCAAATGTGATTCTCTAGGATCAGATTAAAATCTAGCACACAGGCAGATGCTGAACATAATATCAGGTCTTGAAGCAGTAAGATAAAGTAGAGATCCAATCATACCTCTGTACATTTTCTGATCTACCTTCTTACCAGTTTCATCTTTGCCAAGAATACAAGTAGGATGCATAGGAGTACACATTGGCTTGCAATCCACCATCTTGAATTTCTTGAGCAATTCCTTGATGTATTTGCTTTGATGTATATAAATACCATCATTGCATTTCTTTATTTGTATCCCAAGGAAGAACTTCAATTCTTCCATCATGCTCATCTCAAACTCAGTCTGCATTAGCTTAGAAAATTCTTTGCAAAGATTTTCATTAGTAGCTCCAAAAATGATATCATCAACATAAATTTGAACAAGTATAAAATGCTTGTTTGATGTTATTCTAAATAGAGTAGTGTCTACTTGACCTCTGGAAAAACCATTTTCCATTAAAAAGGAACTTAGTCTATCATACCAAGCTCTAAGAGCTTGATTAAGACCATACAGAGCCTTTTTAAGCTTAAAGACATGTTCAGGAAATTCAATGTCTTCAAATCCAAGAGGTTGTTTCACATAGACTTACTCAGTTATAAGACCATTTAAGAAAGCACTTTTCACATCCATTTGATAAAGAATTATCTCATGGTGTGCAACAAATGAAAGTAAAATGTGAATAGCTTCTAACCTTGCAACAGGTGCAAAGATTTCAGTAAAATCTATACCTTCTTTCTGTGAGTAACCTTGAGCAACTAATCTTGCTTTGTTTATCACTACCTTACCATCCTCATGAAGCTTATTTCTAAATACCCATTTAGTACCTCTAGCTTGTTTATCTTCTGGTAGAGTGACTAACTTCCAAACATCATTTCTTTGGAACTGATTCAACTCTTCTTGCATAGCCAGAATCCAACCTTCATCTTCCAATGCTTGATCAATCGTCTTAGGTTCCATCTCAGAGAGAAGTGCAGGATCTGCATGCTCCTTGAAAGAGGATCTTGTTCTTAATCTATCTCCAGGTTCTCCTATGATTTAATCTTTAGGATGAGTGGTTTTGTATCTCCAACTTTTTTTGGTTTCAGCTTCTGCTTGAGTAGAATCCTGTGTCTGGTCACCACCGGACGCTGAAGATGCAGGTTCACTGTTTGTTGCACCACCAATATTTAAATTTGAAAATAATTCATCTAGCTCTGATATGGCAGTGTCAGACTTCTTGTCATCTAACTTGACATGAATGGATTCTTCCACTATCAAAGTTTCTTTATTGTATATTCTAAAAGCTTTAGATCTTTCAGAGTATCCAAAAAAGATACCTTTGTCAGCTTTAGAATCAAACTTACCAAGTTGATCCTTAGTATTCAGAATGTAACATATGCAACCAAAGGGATGAAAATAAGATATGTTTGGTTTTCTACCTTTCCACAGTTCATATGGAGTCTTCTTCAAAATAGGACTAATAAAGACTCTGTTTTGAATGTAACAAGCAGTGTTTACTGCTTCTGCCCAAAAATATTTTGCAATATCAGCTTCATTGATCATGGTCCTGGCCATTTCTTGGAGGGACCTATTTTTCCTTTCTACAACACCATTTTGTTGTGGTGTTCTAGGAGAGGACAAATTGTGGGAGATGCCATTTTTTTCACAAAATTTTTGAAAGCTTTCATTTTCAAATTCTCCCCCATGATCACTTCTAATTGAAGAAATACAAATTTCTTTTTCATTTTGAACTGATTTGCAGAAGACAGTAAATACCTTGAATGACTCATCCTTGTAGGCAAGGAATCTAACCCACGTCCATCTAGTAAAATCATCAACAATGACTAACCCATATTTATTTCCAGTTAAAGAGGCTGTCCTTGTTGGACCAAAAAGATCAAGATGCAAATGCTCAAGTGGTCTAGAGGTTGAAACAACATTTTTAGAATGAAAAGAAGTTTTAACTTGTTTTTGCTCTTTGACATGCCTCACAGAGAGCATCAGATTGGAATTTAAGATTTGGTAAGCCTCTAACAAGACTATGCTTGTTTAATTTTGAGATTAATCTCAAACTGGCATGACCCAATCTTTTATACCAAGTCCATTGCTTATCTTCAACAGACATAAGACACTTGACATCTTGTTTTGCAAGTTCAAAAAGATCAATTTTATAAATATTTTGTTTCCTCTTTGCAGTAAAGAAAATAGAGCTGTCTTTCTTGCTTTTTACTGAATATCCAGTTTCTGTAAAAATGACATCATAACCATTGTCACATAATTGACTTATGCTCAATAAGTTATGCTTTGGTCCTTCAACATAAAGTACATTATCAATAGAGAGAAGAGAGTCTTTACTAATGCGACCAATTCCAACTATTTTACCTTTTTTGTTTCTTTCAAAACCAACAAATCCTTCTTCTCTAGATCTTAGCTCTTAGAACATATGCTTTTCTCCCATCATGTGACGCGAGCATCCACTGTCTAAGTACCAAGGTAGGTGTGTTGACCTTGTTGCTAAGCATGTCTACAACATAGACTATTTTATCTTCAGGTACCCATATCTTTTTGGGTCCTTTCTTGTTAGTTCTTGAAGGATATTTGTCCTTCTTAATCTTAAAAACAGTACAGGCACTTTTCAAATGACCAGGTTTGTTGCAGTAAGTATAATACAAGCATTCACTGTGATCATTGGGTTTATCAGATGGTGAATTTTAATTTCCAAAAGAGGGCTCATCTGATAAGTAACCAAGACCTTGAGTTGTTATTTTACTGACACCCCAAATTATTAAAGCTTGCTTGCTTCGAGTTACACTCTCTGCAAGAAACTTTTGAAAGGCATATTCATAATTATTTGACTTACACTTAGGATTAATTTTAACTTCAGAGCTTTCAACTTGAGAGCTCTTAGCTTCTGGTTGCTTGTTAGCTTCTAGACACTGGTTATCCACCAAACGCTGATTTTCAGTTTTCAGCTTCTGGTTCTCTTCATTGATTATTGAGTTTTCTTTGTTCAAAGCTTGAAAATCTTGTGATAATTTTGAAAATTTCTTTTTCAAATTCTTATACTCAACGGAGAGAGTGGCAGAGTCCTTAAGAAGATCATCAAATGCAAGTTGAAGTTCAGAATAAGAGTCATATATTATTACCTCTTCAACTTCTTCTTCAGAATCTAAATCAGTATTTGCCATGAGGGCAAGATTATCTTCTTCATCATTATCTTCCTCAGAGGAGGATAAATCCAGATCTTCCCATGTAGCCATGAGACTCTTCTTCTTTCCCTTGAAAGAACTTCTTGTGGGCTTCTCCTTAAGATTAGGACATTCAGATTTGAAGTGTCCAGACTTCTTACATTCATAGCAAATGACTTGGCTTTTGTCTTTGCTTTCCTTCTTGTCCTTGACATCTTTCTTCTGGAGTCTTCTCTTGAAGTTTCTTTTCTTCCACATTCTTTGAATATTCCTAGATATGAACGCGAGCTCATCATCTGACCCATCAAGGTCTTATTCTGAAGCTTCATCTTCGGATTCTTCTTCAGCCTGAAGGGCTTTAGAAGAACTAGCTTTGTGCTTGTTGACTTTCAAAGCAATAGACTTACTCTTCTTCATAGGTTCTTTCTCGTCCAGCTCAAGTTCATGAGCTTTCAGAGAGCTCAAAAGATCTTCAAGGCGTAGGACATTTAAATCTTTTGCTTCTTGAATAGTAGTGACTTTGGGTCTCCACTGCCTGGTCAAACTAATTAGGATCTTTCTCACATGATCAGGAGTGGTGTAGCTTTTTCCAAGGGCCTGTAACCTATGAACAAGTGTTTGGAACCTTCCAAACATAGATTCAATATTTTCACCATCTTTTATTTTAAAAAACTCATATTGGCGAACCAACATAGTAGCTTTAGTTTCTCTTACTTGGGCAGAGCCCTCATAAGACAAAACAAGAGAATCCCAAATTTCTTTGGCAGTATCAAATTTACCACATTTATGATATTCTTTTTCTGACATGGCACAAGTAAGAATAAATCTGGCTTTTTGATTGATTTGATATATCTTTTTCTGCTCATCATTCCAGTTTTCTCTGGCTATTGCAACACCAGCAGCGTTAGTGGGAAGATGATAACTCTTAGAAATAAGAGTTATTTATGCTTTTATGACTATGAATCATGTGAGTTCAAGAGTAATTTAGGGCCTTTAATTATTAGAATTGTGTAAATAATGGGATTTCTCTTGCTTGGAGCTGTTTAAGGCACTTTGGTGCTTTTGGGAGCATTTTGATGTGTTTTGACATTGTGCAGGATTTTATTGAGAAATACTCAGTGCCAAATCTGGTGCCATGGCACCACACTCTGATGTTACAGCCCCTGTTACTGCAGCAGCGATTTTAATTCGTTAGAGCTGAAGGAAAGGACTATGTCCATTATTGCAATGCTGCAGAGTGCATTTCTGATGGTCCCCACTGTTCTGCAGTGTTTTCTCTCTCTGCTAAAGGACAAAAGCCTTTATTTTTGGGCCAAAAGGAATCAACTTTCATTGGGTTTACCATTGGTCAGCCCATTTGAGGAGAGGCTATAAAAACAAAATGACATAATCAAGGAAAGGAGGCCGGTGCAGGGGCTGTGCCCTAGATTAGAATTCGTTTTTATTCCTCTGGACAGCAGCTGCCATCCTCAACATCATCTTCACCCATCATTCTCCGTTTCCATATCCCTTCCATACACCATTTTTATGAGAAAAACATGCTGGAAAACATGGATGCTGAACCAATCTCAGACATAGCAAGGAAATGCAGCAACAAGACATTGTTGCAGTGAGGTGTTCTCTAGTCTTGATAGATTTGAAGGCCTCCACGTCTTTGTTTTTACGCTTCGCTTGTAGACATTTACGCCTTGCAGATTTCTGGTGCCAAGGCATCGGTTTTTGGCACCAGTTTCTGCTATTCTATGTTTTTGTTTATTATGAGCTAAATACTTTATGCTAGGATGATGTGATTTTGTATTGAATCATTGTTGGTGAATGTCTATCAGTCTTTGCTTTTGAACCTTTGACTCATGTGCATTTATTTACAATATGCTTGACCTAAGTCTGGCCAACTTTTGTTAGGTACATGTATGTTAGGTGCTGAATGGTGGTAACATGCTGAATTCATAAGTTAATATGAGGGGTATTAATTAAGGGACACTTTAATTAATTTTGATTAAACTAGACATAGGAAATCTGTCTCATAGGGTGTTCTGGGTCACACTTAGAAGACAAGGGAGAACATAATGGGGGCTTAGACATAAGGTACCTTTTACTTAACCCTGGTGAAAGTACTGAAAGGTACACACATTAGTGCCCTGTGCCCAGTGCCTAATGGCACTGACTTATGGCACTGAAACCAACTTGGTGAAAATATGAATGAACTGAAATCCTAGCTATTTTTCTCAGATTTTTATCACATTTTTTTAAGTTATTTTTACTGTCAATTGCACTTTAAATTACTGTCATCATCACCTCAAATTAGTGAGTTACTTGTTACTTTGTTTCCTCACTAATTAGATTAACAAATTTGGGGATTTGTGGAATTAACCGTAATCAATCCTTGCGAGAACGATCTCTCTTACTCTTTATTACTTGTTCACGATTGTGTATACTTGCACAACTGTTATTTCACACAATAAGTTTTTGGCGCCGTTGCCGGGGATTGAAAGTGTTGATTTCTATAAGTTTTCAATTGAGTTAGTTTAGTTTAGTTGAGATTTTTACTCTTTAGTGTGTTTTTTTTTAGCAGTAAAATTTTCTGTTTTGTTTTGTTTTTGTGTTGGTGGTGTTGTCTTTGTTGTTCTTAGCATTGCTCACCTTGTTTGTTGTTTGTGAAAAAAGAAAAATCCACTCCTAACCATGGAACAATATTATTCTGACTCTATGCAAGCAAGGAATGCCCAACCACAATATTTCAACCATGAATTTTATGGAGGTAAATATGAATGGGGTTGTTATGAGACAAATTTCATGTCCATGACAATGCCAAATGTGGATTATGGCATGGAAAATTTCATTTGGGAGCAAGAGTCTTATCCTCAAGCTCAATTCGAAGAACCCCATGAGGAATCCTCCAACCTTGAAGCTATGTTAGCTCAATCCATTGAGGCTACCAAGGAGTATACCGAAGATTTTAAAGTCTCATGCAAGAATATGGAGGCTCACCTTAAGACAATTATGGAGTTTCTAAAAGAGGAGAATTGCATTAAAGAAGTGATTGAACAAGAAGAAGAATGTGTGGAGTCGAAAATTGAACATGATCTTGCGGAAGTAGTGGAAGAAAAACAAAAAAAGAGTGTAGTAGAAGTAGTGGCAGTAGTTGAAGAAAGACAAAAAAAGAGTGTAGTAGAAGTAGTAGAAGAAAAAAGAAAAAAGGAAAATAGTGACATGGAAGAGAAGCTAAGGGTGAGGCATGAGGAGATCCATTTGACAATTAAGACACCACCCTTGGTGATTGAAGGGAAGAGTAAAAATCAGAAGTCAGAATCTGATGTGCAGGAATCTGAACATGCTGCTGCCCAGAAAATTATGCAGAAAAATTCTGCAGAACCAGAAGTAGGTGCCATTCCAGCACTTGTTACAACACTTGTTTCAACACCTATTACAACACCTGCACCAGAATTTTTTTCCCCAAGTTTGTTCCTCAGAGTCCCCTACAAGAAGAGTTTTATGAGCTTTATGAAATGAGGAACACATATCCCAAATGCCTAATTGTTGGGGCATGGGAACACTTGCTTCCCTATGCCAAGTACCTGGGATTTCTCTCTAAGAAAAGGAAGAAGAAGGATAACATTTTCTTCATGTCATATTATCCCCCCTAACTTGGGTGTTGAAGAGAAAAAGTCAGGCTAAGGACTTCTGCAAACTAAGCGCTACTGGGAGGCAACCCAGATTCTAATAAATTGCTTCTGTTTTTTTTTTGTTTATTTTCTTGCTTTTATTTTATTTTCATTTTAGGTGGCAAAATGAAGATGAGATGGTGATGAGTGTTGTGATAAGTCTTTGAGGCAAAGACTGCACCAAAGATCTGTCTTTGTCAAATGTTGAAGGTGCCACATCGCACTGTTTCAAAGACTGGAAATCAAGAGCAAGGAAAACTCACGCTGCCGAGGCAAAGACTTACACCAAAGATCTGCTGTCAAATGTTGAAGGTGCCAATACTGCACCTGTTTCAGCACCTAGAAATCAAGAGCAAGGAAAACCTGTCAGTGCTGAGGCAGCACCTGCACCAGCATCTACGCTGTCAAATGTTGAAGATGATTGGAGCTCTAGGCTTCAAGCAGGGATTTTCACATCCTAATCTTTTACTGTTTTTCTGTAGTAAATATTTAGTATGTTTGTTTGTTTTGTTATTTGTTGAATGTTGTTTTAGTTTGTTCATAGGTTGCTTAATTTGTTGTTTTTGTGTCAACCCTTCATCTAGCATAGAACTTTTGCAGTGGGGACACTGCAAGGTACTATGTTAGGGGGGATAGTTTAGGATTGTGTTATGTTGCATTTGTAGCAGTGCTGTCCTATTTGTATGCTGTTAAAATAATGATTTCGGTTTACACATTGGCTAAGCTTAATGAGGAATTTGTGCTTGAATGTGTTGGAACTTTGTGCTGATTGTCAATTGATAGGAACACTGACTTTTGACACAAAACCCTTAGCTTAAGATGAAAGAATAGGTAGCTTGTTAACTAGTTGAAGTTGAACCCCTTTTGTGAACTGAACCTTGTTGCCAAATTTGACCAATAAGGGGGTATAGGCAATTAGATAAGTTTGGGGGTATGCTCGTTGTAAATATCTAAAGAATCGGCCAATGCACGCACTCTATTAAATAGAAAAGGCCAAAAATATAAAAAAAAAAAAGAGAAGAAAATGGAATGAACCTCTTTGTTGAGTAACCGGGTAACTTCATTATAATTGTTGTTATTCGCGTCAAAAGGGAAAGAGGCAAGTTCTAGTAAAAGGCAAAAAAAATAGTAAAAATTGAATAAGTGTGCATTGTGCCTTGATCATTCAAGTTATGTTTGTATATTCTGATCTTATGCAGCCCCTAGTACCCAAATTGTAAGCCTATTCCCTTTTATTTGATTAGGAGGTGCAAATTAAGGACACTTTAGGGGGGAAGCTGAGATGACATTGATAGGACTATACTAGCTTTCTAATTGAGCATAAGGGGGGCACACACACACTTGACGTTAGTGGAACAAACCAAGGAAGCATGATGCACAAAGGGATTGCTTGCAAAGTGTTAGTCTGAAAGTGAAGCCATGTGAAAACCACCCAATAAAAAGTTTGCTGTTTGAATTCATTTGTTCAGTGCTGCTGCATTTGTGACAATTTTTCTGTTTTCTGCTATTGTTCATGTGTCATTACTTGAGGACAAGCAATAGTTCAAGTTTGGCAGTGTGATAACTCTTAGAAATAAGAGTTATTTATGCTTTTATGACTATGAATCAAGTGAGTTCAAGAGTAATTTAGGGGCTTTAATTATTAGAATTGTGTAAATAATGGGATTTCCCTTGCTTGGAGATGCTTAAGGCACTTTGGTGCTTTTGTGCGCATTTTGATGTGTTTTTACATTGTGCAGGATTTTGTTGAGAAATACTCAGTGCCAAATCTGGTGCCATGGCATCGCACTCGGATGTTACAGCCCCTGTTACTACAGCAGCGTTTTTCATTCATTAGAGCTGAAGGAAAGGACTATGTCCTTTATTGCAATGCTGCAGAGTGCATTTATGATGGTCCACACTGTTCTGTAGTGTTTTCTCTCTCTGCTAAAGGACAAAAGCCTTTATTTTTGGGCCAAAAGGAATCAACTTTCATTGGGTTTACCATTGGTCAGCCCATTTGAGGAGAGGCTATAAAAACAAAATGACCTAATCAAGGAAAGGAGGCTGGTGCAGGGGCTGTGCCCTAGATTAGAATTCGTTTTTATTCCTCTGGACAGCAGCTGCCATCCTCAACATCACCTTCATCCATCATTCTCCATTTCCATATCCCTTCCATACACCATTTTTATGAGAAAAACATGCTGAAAAACATGGATGCTGAACCAATCTCAGACATAGCAAGGAAATGCAGCAACAAGACATTGTTGCAGTGAAGTGTTCTCTCATCTTGACAGATTTGAAGGCCTCCACGTGCTGTTTTCTGCTTCTGTTTGTAGACATTTCTGCACTGCAGATTTCTGGTGCCATGACAGCAGTTTTTGGCACCAGTTTCTGCTATTCTATGTTTTTGTTTATTATGAGCTAAATACTTTATGCTAGGATGATGTGATTTTGTATTGAATCCTTGTTGGTGAATGTCTATCAGTCTTTGCCTTTGAACCTTTGACTCATGCGCATTTATTTACAATATGCTTGACCTAAGTCTGGCCAACTTTTGTTGGGTACATGTATGTTAAGTGCTGAATGGTGGTAACATGCTGAATTCATGAGTTAATATGAGGGGTATTAATTAAGAGACACTTTAATTAATTTTGATTAAACTAGACATAGGAAATCTGTCTCATAGGGTGTTCTGGGTCACACTTAGAAGACAAGGGAGAACATAATGGGGGCTTAGACATAAGGTACCATTTACTTAATCCTGATGAAAGTACTGAAAGGTACACACATTAGTGCCCTGCGCCCAGTGCCAAATGGCACTGAAACCAACTTGGTGAAAATATGAATGAACTGAAATCCTAGCTGTTTTTCTCAAATATTTATCACATCTTTTTAAGTTATTTTTACTGTCAATTGCACTTTAAATTACTATCATCATCACCTCAAATTAATGTGTTACTGTTACTTTGTTTCCTCACTAATTAGATTAACGAATTTGGGAATTTGTGGAATTAACCGTAATCAATCCTCGTGGGAACAATCTCTCTTACTCTTTATTACTTGTTCACGATTGTGTATACTTGCACAACTGTTATTTCACACAACAGAAGAATGTAACCACTTTCAACAATACCCCACAACTCAAGTTATTGTGTCCTAAAGAAAGCTTTTACCTTATCTTTCCAGTAGTCAAATTTTTCTCCAGTAAATAGAGGAGGATGGTTCATGTGACCACCTTCTGTAAACATGTTCACAGTATAAGATTTTTTCTCTTAACACTGTTAAGTGCTCAACTAAGAGGCCGAGCTCTGGTACCAACTGAACGTGAACACAAAAAGGGGGTTGAATTGTGTTGAAAACTTTTCTCAAATTTTAAGTTAAAAACACTTTTGAACACTTGATTTTAAATCTGTTTGTTATCGGATACTGGAGTATGACCAGACGCTGGAAATAAAGTTTATGAAAACTTATTTTTAAGCGCAAGATAAAAGTAAATGTAAAGGAGTAAAGCAAGAGGCACAGAGATTTATACTAGTTCACCACCAACCTGGTAGCTACATCTAGTCCCTTCGTTCCTGAAGGATTTTCCACTATAATCAACTGATTACAAATTTCCTTAAGAGTATTCTACTGTCACAACTTGACAATACTCTTAAGTTCTCAAAACGACTCAGTACATTCTAGCCTTTGAGGAATCAAACCTTAACTAGGCAATACAATTTTCACAAAGTATTTTTGAATACAATCAAATAACCCTCACAGAGAGGATGAAAAGATTAAGCTAAAAAACAAATAGCTTTCTAAAAGAAAGAATATAAGATGCTAAAGTTCAGTTCTTTGGTTTCCAAAAACTTGACACGAAACTTGAATGCTCACTCGAGTATAGCTCTTTCAGAACGTATTTTCTAGGGCCTTCTTCAATGAATACCATGGGGTATTTATATGAGTCCTTGAGGGTATTACCGTTGCAGTAATTTCAGCTCCAAATCATTAAGTGAGGTAATTTGAATTGATGCAATTTTCTTCCTTTCCAGAGAATATCAAAATAGTACATATTACTGTTTTTATACTATCTGCTTTTCACAATTGCCATGTATGAATTTTGTCTTATACTAAAGGTGTCATCTTTGATACCTCGTACAACAAAGTGAGCGCACAAAATTAAATTCGAATTCCGTTCCAAAACAGCTGAGGTAAAATAGCATAAACGTGACTATCACGTGCTTCATGAATAAGACCAGACGCTCGCTCAGAAAGTAGGATGGATGCTCACAGTAATTGATTAATCCACATGTCAAAAGATAATACTACCGGATGCTCGCTTTAGACAAGACGCTGGAGTAAACCGGATGAAGACACACGTGGAATGTATTCAATTTCTTGTGAAATTCTTCTTCTTGCTTGAGTGAGTTATAAATCGCTAGTAATTTTAATATCTGCACACTTCAAGACTTGTCAGAAGATAAATTGTTCACTTGCAAATACTTTGTTATCATCAAAATTAATGAGGGTCTAAACTTCTTAATCATTTAGGTTCCAACATATAGTAGAGTATCTGTCATCATGCACAGCATATCAACATATCCATCAACATACCTGTTACCACAGATACTACACTCAAAACTCTTGAGTACATGATCGTTATACTGACAAACCTGATCACACGATCACACATCGCATCGTTCTCTTATACTATAGATCGACACATGTCACTGATCATTTCAGGCTCATTACCAGCCCTACTGACCTATAGATTTCAGGCCCATTACCGGCCCTATTGACCCATACCATTGTTGAATTAGGGCACCGAAAAAGATAAGTTGGTTGTCCCGAGAACATATCCTGTCATGCTACCCTCTCTGATTACCGAATACGTAATCCCCCATACCGGAAATCACCATATCCAATTACCAGAGTAAGGCACCGTCCCGTGCATTAGGACCGCATTCCCCATACCGGGAATGGCCAAGATTATCCTCCCGTCAGACATGAAGTCCTGGAGCTCGGTCATATACACCTCCTCCACACTACTCTGTACCATCAATCATATACATCTCAGGTACACCAACCTCGGGTACATCGACCCGGCTATCACCACTGACAACATGGTATCGATGGTAATATTTGCTATTACTGTCTAGGGATTCACAATCCTCTAACTAGAGGGTGTCACGCTTGACTCTAACACCATGCATTAGACTTCCATGCACCATATACAACCAACACATAAATATCAGACATAAATCAGAATATCAACAATCTTGATTTATCATAATTAACAACATATAAATTACCCCTAGCGTTGTATAAGCGACTGTTTACTAATCTCATAAATCAACTAAATAAATATAACCTATGTTGGTTGATAGTTCTACAGTGACTTTCCTTAGCCATTGCATACCACGACCCCTCTTCTGAGGTGTTGCTACTATCAACCCCTAGTAGGGTTAAGGTTCCATACTCATGCTAAAAGTACTACTCTACTACCTATTTTCCCGATAGATTAAGGTATCTTCCCCCTTACCTGGCTTAGGAGACCGTCGCCGCTCTTGTTCCTGTTGGTGTAAGCCCTAGAGGCCAATGTTTTCATTTGAACTTAGAATTTGTATCATGATATTTATCTATGATATGAGCCATTTCAGTTATTATGTTGGTTTTAACGTAATAAAAAAGTTTGATTTTAATAGAACATCGAGTGGACGACTCGGTTGTGAGATACTATAGAACTTTACTCTTAAATATCCGTAGTCGAGTATTATTATTAAGGGCAATAATAATACATCAAGACTATTATGTGTGTGGACTGATAACCTCGTCTCACAGGTTATAGATATGAGATATCAAGTCACCGCATAGGTATACACTAGGGTAATTGTGTACTGGATTGACCTGCCATGAGCATACTACATAGTTCGTTATGTAAGTGTCATAAGTTATTCTCATAGTGATAGTGGTTGCTGCACTCAACCTTGCAGTGGGCCACTGATAGCTGTTGTTAGCTATTGTTTCTATTTTCTCATAAGCATCATTGTAAGATTGAGTCAATAAAGCTCCACCAGAAGAAGCATCAAGCATGTCTCTGGTTCTTGCAAAGAGACCATTGTAAAATGTCTGCATTTGGATGCAAATAGGAATACCATGGTGAGGACATTTTCTGAGCAACTCCTTAAATATTTCCCAAGCTTCAAATAGCGATTCTTCTTCATTCTGCCTGAAGGAAGTGATCTCATTCTTGCATTCTTGATTAGAGGGAAGTATTTGGTGAGGAATTTTTTTGCCATTCCATTCCAATCAGTGATAGAGTTAGGCTCCAATGAATTCAGCCAAGCCTTAGCTCTATCCTTCAAGGAATATGGAAATAGCCTTAATCTGAATGCATCCTCACTAACTCCAGGAATTTTGAAGTTGCTGCACACTTCCAGAAATTGCTTTAAGTGCAGATGAGGATCTTCTTGAGGTGTGCCACCATATTGCCCCACTGTTTGTAACATTTGGAACATCATAGGCTTGAATTCAAAGTGATTTGCAGTTATGTCAGGCCTGACTATGCCAGTGTGCATAGTTTGAGGGTCAAAAACAACATAGTCCCTCATTGGCTTGTCCCTATCATTGGCCATGCCTATGATATCAGCATTCAGCACCAAAGCTTGGTACTGGCTGTGAACACTGTGTTGGAACTGAACACTGCCTTCTTCTTCTGCATCAGGAATTGATTCATCAGTATGAGGACCAGTGCCTGCCATATTTGCAGCAGCACCTAATGCAGCAAAGCCTTGCCTTTCCCTTAACAATCTTCTGAAGGTTCTGTCAATTTTGGGATCCAACTGATATTCAGGTGATGTATGCCTGCGCATGTGCAGAATTATGCACTTACTGCTGACAAGAACACCAAAAAGAATTAGAATATCTCAACTAACTAACTTACTTAGCTAAACTCAGAAATTAACAATCTCAATCCCCGGCAACGGCGTCAAAAACTTGTTGTGTAAAATAAGGTACAGTTGTGCAAGTATACACAATCGCAACAAGTAGTAAAGAGTAAATCAAGATCGTTCCCACGATGATTGATTAGTTACTTTCACAAGTTTTTGGCTATGTAAGAAAGCTAGTGAGTAAATAAAAATAAAAACTAAAAATTATCATCATTTGTGGAATCATGCAGGGAATTATAAAATTGATTGTAAACAAGTGATTGAAGAATGAAACAGTCACGGGTTGTATGAAAATATTTGAGTAAAATAGCTAGGAATCATATCCATTGTAACTCCACCAAGTTGGCTAGGTGCTGTGAATAAGTGCCATGGCACCTGAATACAGAGTGTTAATGTGTGTGCTTTTCAGTCACTTTCACCAAGGTTAAGTAAAGGGTTCCTTATGTCTAAGCCCCATTATGTTCCCCTTTGTCTTCTAAGTATGACTTAGATCATTTCTATGGGTTTGATTGCCTATGTCTAGTTTAATTAAGAGTGGTTAATGTGTCCATTACCAATACAACCTATATTATCTCATGAATTCAGCATACTTAACCCTGTCAGTATTAAATATACAAGTGCTAAACCTAAGGTGATCAAGCTCAGATTTAGCATATAACAGTAAATCACATGAGATAAAAGTGCATAACAACATTCACATAACTTCACCAACAAGGGTTTGTTACAATTTCAAGTCATCCTAGCATAAAGTAATTAGCTCATGCTGAGCAAAATTACAAAACAGAAGTAACAGGTGTTAACAGACAGATCTATGGCACTTAAACTTAACAGTAAAAATGGTTACAAACAGAGGTAATGAGAGCACGTAGGAAGGCTTCCAAAATCTCTGTCAAGAAAAGAAGACCTTCACTGCAGCAATGTCTTGCTGCTGTACTCCTTTGCAGTGCTTGAGATAGTCAAAACAGCTCCAGTGATAGCTTGCTTCACTCAGTGGAAGATGGATGATGAAGGAGAGTGAAAATGGAAAATGGAAATGGAGAAGTACTTTCGCGGCTGCTTCAGAAATGGAGACAGTAAAATGACCTAGGGATCAGTGTACCAACTTCCTTCCTTAGAGGGTTTATTCCCTTAAATACACACTCTAAATGGGCCCAAAAATCAAGGAACAAGGAAATGTGTTGTCCTTAGCCCATCCAATTAGGGACAGTTTGTCCTGTATTGTAGACAGCATGGGACCACATGTTGGAGTGTGATACCATAGTACTTGGGGCACACGCACACTGCACTTTTTCACAGCAACTCCGCTCAAGCTTTATTTCTTTCAAATTCTACCAGCTCTCTTGGTGCTATGGCACCCAAATTCAGCATCTGCTCATTCCAAAATAATTCTGCACAACTAAACTGAAAGGCATTAAAACTTCACAAAGGCACTCAAGGTGCCACAAAATTATTTTGAACATTAAGCACCGAATATTTACACATTCTAAACATGAAAGACTCCAATTACTATTGGACTTGCATGATTTAATGCCAAAAGAGCTTAGATAACTCTTATTTCTAAGAGTTATCAGTGGTGTATGCCACCCTTTGACCTGAAACCACTATGGTCTCTACATGAGGAGTTGAGTGTTTTATTGCCGTCAAACAATGTCTGTAACACGACAATTATAAAGTTGGTTACTGGGCACTCCACGAGTCATGCAGAGCGACATGAGTGACCTAGATGGGATTTGCCCCTCCTACATAGCAGGAGTAATATTTGTGGGCCCCTTGATTGAGTATGACTGTAAAATGCATGGCCATGCTGAAATAAGTCAATATGAGATATTGATTTTATTTGTTGTTACTAAGTCTGCTTGGGTATCAAGGAATATAATGTTGAACTATACAAGGGTAACACATACTATGCCTTGTGTTAAATATAGATATATGGGCAAAAGGATAATTATACACATGATCATTATCACGGAAAGGTTACGTCAAATCACTGACATTCTTGTTACTTGGGTAGCAGTGATGTGTTGCTAGACACCGCTCTCTGTTTATAATATTAAATAGTGATTTAATATTATTGCCAACGTTGCGGGAACCTACAGGGTCACACACGTGAGAACAGATTAATGGGAGATTAAAGATAAATGAGTAAGACTCATTTTATTCAGTGGTACGCTCTTATGACGCACCAGCGTGAGTCAAGAAATGCAGCACACAGTAAGGTACGGTGCGCTAGGTCAGTTTTAAGTGATCCTATAAATAGAATACTTAAGCTGAAGTGCAAAACACGTTTTTGATACCCTAGCCGTACAGAGAGGCTGTGTGTGCATCGAGCCGGTTCCATTTGTCAGCTAGCACTGTAGACGGTGGCCGCTCCCATTCGAAGTCTGTTCGTGTGGACTACATAGAGACCTTATCGGTTGTACAACGTTCGTGTTCATCTCCAGTTCTCGTCTGCAAAGGTCTGCGCTATAATAGGTAACTCATATTATCTCTGAATCATGATCATTCGCAAGGATCCTTGGAAGGGAAATTTTAATTTTTTTGCTACGTTTAATCTGTTTGTATGCGCAATTTCCCTACAGTTCCGTCACACTTCCGGAGTTCCTCCACGCCCTCCATGCTCTTCCAAAGACCTTTTGAAGAAGTTGGGTAGAATGGAGGGGGTTGGGGCCTATTTATAGGCGAAACGGAGGACTCCTCCTCTCACCACCGCCATTGGTCGCATCGCGATGGCAAGGACATCGCGTCGCGAGGAACAGCATCCAGAACCATCTTTTTCTCTCTTCCACTGCCTTAACTATTCTTCGTCCATCGCGTCGCGATGGTGTCCTTTACATTCTCTATCGCGACGCAACGGTCCACAAATAGAAGGGTTCCATTTTCATTCCTCTAGAAGATTCTAGGGTGTTCTATACTTTTCTAGGGCATTCTAGGCCTCTTATGAGTCCTTCTTATTCTCAACTTAATTCTAACTAAAGTTTATTCTTCGATTTGTTACTTAATTATTATTCTAAGAATTATTTAAGACTTATTTGAAAATCAGAATGTCACATTACTACCCCCCTAAAAATAAATTCCGTCCTCGAAATTTAGAAGGGTTCCATTTTCATTCCTCTAGAAGATTCTAGGGTGTTCTATACTTTTCTAGGGCATTCTAGGCCTCTTATGAGCCCTTCTTATTCTCAACTTAATTCTAACTAAAGTTTATTCTTCGATTTGTTACTTAATTATTATTCTAAGAATTATTTAAGACTTATTTGAAAATCAGAATGTCACATTACTACCCCCCTAAAAATAAATTCCGTCCTCGAAATTTAACGATAGTTATCTAAATCTGAAGTCTCCTCAGTTCCTTTGACCACAAACATTCGTCCAGCTCGTGTGGTTGGTTTAGTTGTTGTTGCTGGTTTGGATGTGGTGGCGGGTTCGACCTTTTGTTCTTTATCTGCAGATTTAGTTGTTATCTGTTGCCTACAACCTCGAGCAATATGTCCTAGTTTCTTGCATTTATAACAGATAGGTTCTTTTTCAGGACACTCACGTGTATAATGTCCTCCTACGCAACAAAAACATCTCAGTGGTCTTTGCTCACTTCCAGCTTCAACAAGGGATTGGTTGGGACGGTCATAGGGTCCTCTATTGTTTTTCTCATCTTGGTTCCTTCGATTGTTTCTTATGGGTCCACCGTTCTTCTGTTTTTCTATCCCGTTGTCAAGATTTTCCAATTTAATACTCTTTTCCTATAATTCAGGAAAACAACTAATCTTTAAAGGGACCATGGATTTGCAAAGCTCAGGTTTTAACCCGTCCTCAAATTGTCTGCACATCCATTCCTTGTCTGGATTCATCTGATAAAACCTAGGGTATTTAATCAGAGTGTCAAATTTCACTGCATATTCTCCCACAGACATCTTTACTTGTTTCAGACTGGGGAATTCCTTCTCCTTTTCGCGCTTCAGTGTACTTAGGAAATATTTCTCCAAAAAGCAAGTCTGAAACAGTTCCCAAGTGATCACTCTTCCCTCAGCTTCCAATATTCTGTTTATTCTTCCATCAGGATTCCGCTCCTCCCACTAAGAGAAAGGTTGCATATGTTACTTTTCGATCGTCCTGGCAGCATAGTGCTACGAAGATCTTCTCAACTTCTTGGAGCCATAACTCTGCCCCCTCCGGATCATATTCTCCTTTAAATTGGGGAGGTTTATTTTTCATAAAAGCTGCCTGTCTGGCATCAACAGTTACTTCTCCTCCACCTATCTGGCTCAACAGATGTTACAGTAACTATCCCTGCTGCTGTATCAGCAGGGCGTTCTGCTGTGCCTGTTGTTGCATAGCTACCACCAGATTTTCCATTTCTCTTACTTCATTATATTCTGGTGGAGTATTTCTGTATTCTCCGTTTCTAGTTTGTCGAGCCATCTGTTACCTGGAAATGTAACAATTGGCTCAATATGTCCTATAACTAGGTTTTTCTAAAACTAGTGTTTCACTCTCTACCCAATCCCCAACATAGTTGTCATCCGATGTGGAGACAACTAGACTCTAAACACGGCCAGTGACTCGACCCTCCCCACAGTCTGGTTAGAACCGAACTGCTCTGATACCACTAATGTAACATCCCGCCGAGACAGGGCGTTTATTTTATTTATTTAATAATAATGGTCCATATTTAAAACAAACACACATATTCTATTATTTACTAAAGTATACAAACATATTACACATTCAAATATAGATATGACCCTTCACCCACGTGGGTGACAAAAGACACACTGGCCGTGACGCAAGCATCCTTCCTCTGCCTCTAGGCAGTCTTCCCATAGACTCCCCAACCTCCAAGTACAGGTTGTTCTTGTCCATCTATTTTTTATATCATATAATATAAACACACCAGAAAAACAAAGGGGTAAGATATCCATAAATCTCCATCAATCAGGAAAACAGTATAGTAGAGTATCTATCATCATGCACAACATATCAACATATCCATCAACATACCTGTTACCACAGATACTACACTCAAAACTCTTGAGTACATGATCGTTATACTGACAAACCTGACCACACGGTCACATATCACATCGTTCTTTGATACTACAGATCGACACATGTCACTGATCATTTCAGGCTCATTACCAGCCCTACTGACCTATAGATTTCAGGCCCATTACCGGCCCTGTTGACCCATACCATTGCTGAATATTGCGGGCCATTAACGTCCTACTCCGTAGACCGATTACTAGTTTCAGGGCACCAAATAAGATAAGTTGGTTGTCCCGAGAACATATCCTATCAAGCTACATACGTAATCCCCCATACCGGAAATCACCATATCCAATTACCAGAGTAAGGCACCGTCTTGTGCATTACGTGAACGTGAACACAAGAAGGGGGGTTGAATTGTGTCCAAAAACTTTTCGCAAACTTTACGTTAAAAGCACTAAGAATACAGATTTTTCAAAACTGTTTGTTTATCGGACGCTGAGAGACTAACCGGATGCAGGAAATAAACCGTTTATGAAAACTTGTTTTACTAAGCAATGTAAAGATAAATGTAAAGCAGTAAAGAAAGAGGCACAGAGATTTATACTAGTTCACCACCAACTGGTAGCTACGTCTAGTCCCTTCGATCCCAAAGGATTTATCACTATAATCAACTGATTACAATTTACCTCAAGAGTATTCTACTGTCACAAACTTGACAATACTCTCAACTTCTCAAAACAACTCAGTACGATCGAGCCTTTGAGAAACAAAGCCTTAACTAGGCCAAATACAGTTTACAAAAGAGAATATACTTTTGAATACAGTCAAAATAACTCTCACGGAGAGGATGAAAAGATTAAGCTCAAAACAGAGTAGCTTTTTGAAAGAAAGTATAAGACGCTGAGTTCAGTTCTTTGTAGACCAGAAACTTGGCACGAAACTTGATTGCTCACTTGAGTAATATTGCTTTCAGAATGAAGTTTCTTCACAGTTTTTGGCTCTCTTCTTCAATGAATACCTTAGGGTATTTATAAGAGACTTCAGGGATATTACAGTTTGCAGTAAAAACATAGCTCCTTTTCATTGAGTGAGGTAATTTGAAATGTAGTCCTTTTCTTCCTTTCCAGAGAATATCAGAGTAGTACATATTACCGTTTTCGTACTATCTGCTTTTCACAATTGCCTTGTACGATTTTTGTCTTATGCTAAAGGTGTCACCTTTGCTTCCTCGTACATCAAAATGAGCGCACAAATCAAATTCGAATTCCGTTCCAGAACATTCTGAGGTTAAGAGCAAAAACGTGATCATCACGTGCTTCATTAAAGAGATCAGACGCTCGCTTAGAACAGAGGACGGACGCTCGCAGCAATTGAGTATTCCACGTGTCAAAGAGTAACACTACAGGACGCTCGCTGTTAGCAAGACGCTGGAGTGAGTTCGGACGCTGACATCAGTGGAGTGTATTCAATTCTCTTGTAAATTTCTTCTCCTTTCTTGAGTGTTTTGTACATATATATGAAGTTTTGATGCCTGTACACTCAAAGATATGTTAGAAGATAAATTGTTCTCTTGAAAATACTTTGTTATCATCAAAATTAATGAGGGTCTAAACTTCTCAATCGTTTAGGTTCCAACATTAGGACGGCATTCCCCATACTGGGAATGACCAAGATTGTCCACCCGTCAGACGTGGAGTCCTGGAGCTCGGTCATTTACACCTACTCCACACTACTCCATACCATCAATCATATACATCTCAGGTACACCAACCTCGGGTACACCGACCCGGTTATCACCACTGACAACAGGGTATCGACGATAATATTTGCTATTACCATCTAGAGATTCACAATCCTCTAACTAGAGGGTGTTATCCTTGACTCTAACACCATGCATTAGACTTACATGCACCATATACAACCAACACATAAATATCAGACATAAATCAGAATATCATCAATATTGATTTATCATAATTAACAACATATAAATTACCCCTAGCGTTACATCAGCGGCTGTCTACTAATCTCATAAATTAACTAAATAAATATAATCTATGTTGGTTGATAGGTCTATAGTGACTATCCTTATCCACCGCATACCACAACCCCTCTCCTGAGGTGTTGCTACTATCAACCCCTTGTAGGGTTAAGGTTCCTTACTCATGCTAACAGTACTACTCTGCTACCTATTTTCCCAAGAGATTAAGGTATCTTCCCCCTTACCTAGCTTAGGAGACCGTCACCGCTCTTGTTCCGTCACACTTCCAAAGTTCCTCCACGCCCTCCACGCTCTCCCAAAGACCTTTTGAAGAACTTGGGTAGAATAGAGGGGGTTGAGGCCTATTTATAGGCTAAATGGAGGACTCATCCTCTCACCACCGCCATTGGTCGCGTCGCGATGGCAAGGACATCGCGTCGCGAAGAGCAGCATTCAGAACCCTCTTTTTCTCTCTTCCATTGCCTTAAATATTCTTTGTCCATCGTGTCGCAATGGTGTCCTTTACA
This sequence comes from Calophaca sinica, assembly GCA_037113605.1. Lineage (NCBI taxonomy): Eukaryota > Viridiplantae > Streptophyta > Magnoliopsida > Fabales > Fabaceae > Calophaca > Calophaca sinica. Next base: position 16,495,652 of record CM073730.1, on the reverse strand, counting down.
TTCTCTGTCGCAACGCGACGGTCCACAAATAGAAGGGTTCCATTTTCATTCCTCTAGAAGATTCTAGGGTGTTCTATACTTTTCTAGGGCATTCTAGGCCTCTTATGAGTCCTTCTTATTCTCAATTTAATTCTAACTAAAGTTTATTATCCGATTTGTTACTTAATTGTTATTCTATGAATTATTTAAGACTTATTTGAAAATCAGAATGTTACACGTGCAAATGCCTTAAATGACACTTATTTTGGGGAGGAGAGTGTAGTACAATTTCAATGACTTTGCGCACCATAATAAAAAAGGAAAAACTCGAGAACAATATACCAAAAAGATTCCATCTTTGAACCAAAGCTTCCATTTTTTCGATTTGTAGCGAGGTGAGTTACAATAGAATCATAAAGGGATAGGAAGAAAGCGGGGATAAAAGTTGAGATTAGTGGTTGAGCCGATAGCTTTGGGATTAAGATGGCGCGACGGACAGGAAGAAACTTGAAGGTGATGGAGCGAGGGTGAAGCACGATGAAGCACAATAGAGATGATTTCTCTGAAATTGATGAAATAGTTTCACTTGATCTATAATTTCATGGTCGTTTAACATGCAAATCACATGTTTATGATAAAATCCACTCATGAAATTGGTGGTGGGGGGTATGATGAGATCTCTCGCGATGGCTTAGTGGTTGAATTGCAATGGTTTGATGGTTCTCGAGGTGATGGGTCACTGAGTGGGTACTTGCGGCTGTTGGTTGCTTACGTGTTGGACATACATCAGCGATTCATGGGTTCTGTGTCATTCTCGTGATGTGGTGGCTTTGTGAGCATGAGTGATGCATGAGGTTGTTGTGCGAATAAAGGATAGGAAGAGAGGAAAGATAAGAGATATGAGAAAGGTTTGCAATTTGAGAAAAAAGTAAAGGACTTAAAAAATATTTTTATTGCGAAAATAGGTTAATTCAGGGTGGACCATATGATAAGTTGTTCTACCTTAGAATTCTTTGTACAATCACTTTAATTAGTAAATCAAAGTGGTTGGATAAAAATGTGGCCAATTATATATTGATCATAATAAATTAGATTCAACTTGCGAACTTAGAATATGAGTACCAATATTAAGTTGGTTTGAGTGGAACTAGGCTCAGATCCCTTAAGCAAGGCCTCGGGTTCGAGCCTTGGATGGAAAAAATGTGGTTAAGAGGAGAAACTCCACTAAAAGTGTAGCCAGCCCCAGCAGAGATTAATCATCGGTGAAACTGGTAGATAATTCGCACATATGTCTTGGTAACAAAATGAACTTAGAATTTGAGTTGTTTATTTTCATCTGATGGCTTTACTTTAATGACTATAACAATTGCACTAGTTTTTTGCTATAGTAAATTTGGATCCATACGTCCATGTCTCCAAATTTCCTGGTGAGAGTGATCGACCTAAAAAGTAATAAATTCATTAAGACACTGAGAAATTGTTGATATAGTCTCTTACACTAGTGGAAAAAACAGATTCAATGACGGAGTTTTACATCAGTTAAATGAGCAACCGATGTGAAAAGTGACGCGGTGGCAATTTTGTAATTGACGCTATATTTTTTACATAGATTTTCGTCACACCAATTTTAAAAACCAATTTTTAACATCGGTTAAACGCTGATCCGACTTAGAAACTTAAAAAGTTGTACGCGTTGGGTTATTTTTTACAATAGAAAATCTTTTAAGATCAGTTGGTTGTAAACCGATTTAGAAAGTGTGTAAATTAATTTACACCTTGTCTTCTTTTCATTATGTTATGCAAACTGAGAATTGAGAAGCGAAGTGAGAAGAAAACCCTTGCTAGCGCAGCTTCTGGTCTCAGGCCGACACTTCTCCCACTCCGCCGCCGCTCTCCTTCACCCTCCCGAGTCAGAGCCACTGATGTACCTGGAAGGCTTTCTGAAACCGGACCTGAAGTACGACGAGACGATCCAGGCGATTCCTCGCAGCAATTCGGGAAAGAACATATCGGCGAAGGAGCAAACGGTTGGGCGCGTTCCGAGCATCGTGTTCGAGCAGGAGGACGGTAAGCACGACAGCAACAAACACCACATCTCCGTCTGCACCAACCAGATCAGGAAGCTCGTCAATCATTAAGAGACTGGGAAATTGTTGATATAGTTTGGCAAAAAAAAAGTGAATAAGTTAGTTGATTGTGGATAAACTAATTGATAGCAAACTAACTCATAATTGATAGCAGATAAACTAACTAACTAATTGAATATGCATTGTTTGGTAAAATTAATGAACTAACTGATAAAAAGACATAAAATGATATGTTTATATATGATTTTTTACAAAAAATATAATTTTATGTATATGATTTATTTTTAAATACCTATCACTTTTAATACTTTAATTTATTTTAAGTTATTTATCTTCTCAAAAATAGAATATTAGTTTTTATAACTTTATTCTCATTTTATAAAAATTTTACTGAATAAACTGAATGTTCATATATATATATATATATATATATATATATATATATATATATATATATATATATATATAAATTATTGCTTTAATTTTATAAACAAAAATATCTGTATAATTTTTTATCTTAAAATATATCTAATTAGTAAAATTAATCTTTAATATGTATTTGTTATGTATATTAATCTGGAATTTTAAATCTAAGAATTTAATTATAAAAAAAATCAAAGGTTTTAAGTGTAATTCTTATAATAATTCAAAAGCTGTCTATTTAACACAGGGGAGAGAAATCTAATTAAAATAGTAAAGGTAAAATTCAGAAAAGGAGAATAAACTATAAGTTTTAAACTCGAATGATATTTGTAGTAGCACCAAAAAAAAATGTTATAAGTTAATAAATAATATTACAAATTAATAAAATAATCTTATTTACCAAACACCAATATTTTGATCAAACAAGGTTGCAAGTTAGTCAAACATGGTGGGCGTGACTTATGAAATAAAGGCATTTATATCAGATAAAATAATTATAAGGATGCATAAATTTTTAATTTATTAATTGTTTTATAATTTGCGAATTTTCTAGTAACAACATTGAAAGTAGAATTACTAGAAAACCAATGGGTGTGGCTCAAAATTAGTAACACGAGCTGAGCCTTTGGATGGGAGGACAAATTTTCGATCCCACAAAACACACTATTGGAGAGGGATAAAGAGCTTTAAGTCTAACTAAGTCTCTAACCTAAGATTAGTCTTATAACTAGTTCAAAGGATCAAAGCTACGATGATACCTTGGGATGCCAATAGGAAAAGGCCCTATATAATTATGACGGTTTAAAAAAATTAAAATTACTTATTTTGGGTATTTGTAGTTATTGTTTAATGGAAAATTAATATATTTTATTATTATTTATTTAAGAATATCAAACATAAAAAAATTCACATGGAAATCGCTTACTAAATATTTATAAATCAAAATGGACACCCCAAAAGAGCTTGGTCAAAAATATTTCCATATTTGTCTATATAAATTATTATGGTTGCAATTTTTCCCAATTTTTTCATTTAGAGATATTTTTAGACCATTGCTGTGTGTTGAATGCAATTTAAATTTGAACAAGTTTTAAATTTTTTGACGCGAGAACAAGTTTTAAATAAAAAACACCAAACAGCCAGTATTAATTTTTTAGTATAATTTGACACATTGTAAATAATTACTAAATGGATGACTGCTATTTACTACTTTAACTTATTCGGTGACCTTATTATGGCTTGTAGACCCAATTGACTGGTAAGAGATAGCCCTTAGATTTCTTCGGATTGGTTGGGTTTGGCATTGTAACTCCTTTGGAGTGTGCACCTGTGTTCTCTATCCTGTGTATTGGGTTAGGACACCCCTAGTGTCCTCTATATAAAATTTTTCTATCTTGTGCAATATTGCACAGGTTAAGAAATTCAAAAGAGAAAGTTTATAATGAAACTTGTGTATTTAGTATAAAATACTTATTTTTATAATGAAAAGTTTTGTTTTTCAATAAATAATTACTATTTTTTTGTTTCTTAACCTGTGTAATATTGCACAGGATAGAAAAATCCATAAATATATATATATATATATTGCCCGTTTAAAAAAAAAACTATTCGGTGACCATCTTTAAATCACTGTTTCGGATTGAATTCTACTATCAAAATATATTGACTGGTTATATAATATTAATACACAAATGAAAAATACATTCAAGCAAGTTATTGTTTGCAACATTGCAAGAATTTGCATACTTTTCAGACATGAATTGAAATTTCTTTCTTTTAGCAACTATAAATTAACAAAAGTAAATCCCACAAACAATTTTAGCATTCCTTAAAGAAAAGGAAAAAAAAAAAAGAATTTAAGACACAATCACACACATGCATATGTCTCTCTTCTCCTTCCTCCGTTGAACATGTGAGATGGAATATCTTATTGGTTAATATTATTTGTGGATATAAAGATATGAGCTCTTGTACAGAAAGTGGGCATCTCATCATAACATTTGCCATACCTCTTTTTTTAAAATACTTTTTCCCCTTCCTTTTTTGTTTTTTCTTTTTTTCTCTCTCCTTTCTTAACATTAATTTCAACAATAACCTGCTTAACCACATTGCTTGTCTTACAAAACATCAAACTAGGTTTTACTGGTTTAGTATATGTCTTCTTTGCTTAGCTGGCAGAGTTTCTATCTAGCTGGATAGGACATATACCTTGTAACCTAGCTAGAGAGAGAGAGAGAGAGGATGCCCTATACCAACAATTTTTGGTATTTTATTACCTAAAAAAGATACAATAACTGTGATTTTTTTTTGAAATTTGGATTTATTATATATAGGATGCAATCACATAATGCAATGGTATTGGCAGCTTATAACAGAAAATTATTTTCACGAAAGTTGTGAGGGAACATGTTTGACTACATGATGTGTGAATTAAAGCATATTCATGATACATACCATTATATTGAAAAGCAAACCAGTACTTAACAATATATGCGTACCAGAAAAACGTAAGAGAGATATATATAGTGAAAAGAACAAACTAACAACATTCAATCAATGGAAAAGTTTTCTTGCTGAAGCACTCGCAAAAGCCACAATCTAAATGTAACCAATGCAGAGGTTAGTGGCGCATATGTCTTTTTTTTATTGTTGGTGTATATGTCTTTCAAAAATAATGAAGTTATATGTTGAGATTCAAACTTCTTGAGATTCAAACAAGATAAATGGAACAAACTTTAATGGCAACCAATAACTATAACATCCAGCAACCAATCAATCAACAAGGTGCAATAAAACAAACAAACAAAAGGAGATAGAGAGTAGAGAAGAAAACACCGCACTGATTTAGTTCTGATTCAAAGATGGCCACGTCTGGGAGAGAAGCAGCCTCCGCTTTCACTATCAATGAGTCTTACAAGATATTACAATTGCTTTGAACCCCTTTACAATGTCCAAGAAGAACAAACCCAAGAGTTCCCAATCCCTCTCTCTTTCCCTCTATGATAAACTCTCAAGAACAACAATAGAGAAAGCCTTCAATCCTCCCTCTATTCTCTCTTAAGATCCCAAGGTGTTTAACAAGGTGTTTCCATTTCCCTAAAACCTCACAAAGATGCTCAAGAACTACCACACAACCCTAGAAAGATGCGTCAGATCGAATTCGCTTCGCACTTCAGGTTTATAAAACCCGCTGTGAATCGATTCACGTATTATAGGTGAATCGATTCACCTAGTTAAAAAACTTTCCCTGCACGAATTAATGAAGTGAATCGATTCCTGCAAGCTTCCCATGCGATTCACAGAGGCGTGCTTCGATTCACAGAGACTCAAACATGCTTGAATCGATTCACATAGTAAGGGAATCGATTCCCAGTGTTCAAGAAACACTTTCAAGCAATTCCATGATCCTCCAAACTGATTTTAAGGCACTCTAAACTCTACATTATAAGTACCCAAAAAAATAAAATAATGAAGAGAGTAGATGGAGGAAACAAGCTGATCACATCTTTCAACCAGTAATGATAGTATTTTTTGATTTGTCAATATATATATATATGGGGAGGGATCAAATTACACCGGTGTAATACTTGAGTATTGTTACACCGTTTATGGATCAAATTTATATATATATATATATATATATATATATATATATATATATATATATATTTCAATTCGAATGATTGGAACCAAAATACAATTTTAGAAAGAAATCGAGATTTTTTTTACTTCCTCATCGTTTTTATTTTCGTTTAGAAAACTTCATTCATAATTAATTAATTTTAGACTAGTCAAAAAATTAATTACCGAGAAAATATTGAAAAAGTCTTATCTTCTGAAATTGACACTACTACATTTAAGCCTTTTAATAACATATTAACATTTAACTCTCTACACTTGTGAAAATGTTACTAATACCTTTAGTAGTACTAATTTTGCAACATTTTCTGATGTAAATGTTACCGATACTACATATTTTATAATTTACCTCTTCAAATTAATACATTGTTTATCGCTCTTTTTCTATTAGTTGCAAATCTGTCCCCTTTTTTTCTCAATTTCCCCCAATTTTATCTCATTCTCTCGTCCCTCTTGTTTCACTCTCTCACTCTCGCACAGATTGCTCTTTCCCCGATCTCTCTTCTTTATGCTCACGTCTTCAAAGATCGCTCGAGATCTCTTGATCTCAATCTCAAGCTCGCTCCGGTTACGGTTTTGGTCCTCGCTTTTTTTCTTCTATTTCTCTTCGCTCTAGGTTATAGTTTTGATTCTCTGGATCGGTGAGTTTTTTTTTCACTTCTTCGAATTTCTCTTTCATGAACTATGTTTCGTTATTTGCTTTCCATCGCAGGAAATTGTCATATGTGCCACATCAAGGTCAATGAACAATGCTTTTTGTGCCATGCCTGCACTTCCTGGTTAATTAGCTTCTTCTTTCTCCTTCTATTTTCATTCTTTTGATTTTTTAATTTATTTTCTGTTATGATTAATTCTCTGTTGATTCTATTGCTAGCTTTTCATTTGAGTGGTATTTTTGTGTTTGTATTGTATTTGTATGGGAAGTTTATGTTGTTTATTTAAGCTTGATCTTGTGTGTGGTTTGAGTGATTATGCATGATTTGAGGTTGATCTTCTTCTATTTTTGCATACTACATTTCATTTGATTTTGATAATTGGAGAAAGTTTTGGCAAGTATCTACTGTTAACATTACTTTGTAAAAATATAGATAGATTTCATAAGGAAGTGTAAGCGGGTGTCCAACCTATTGCCATGAAGTAGTTATACTAAATTACTTTTACACTTCCAAACAGAAGAGGTTTAGTTTGGTTTTGGTTTACAAGGATAATTTATAATGTGTTTATGTATATAGCACCAATTTTTAGCCTTTACTTAAGCTTGTTGATTGATTGGTTTTATTTTTATTGCTGCAGTTGACCCTATGGAGTGTCATGGATACACAAAGCAAGTATTAATGTATTTCAATTGACAGGCCACTTCTAAGGTTGCCTAGCTTTTTGTTAGTGATGATGACCTTCAGTGGATTTTCGGGTTAGCTATTAGCTTCACATCCACGTGGTGTCTTCATCAGACAACTTACAGGTATGATCAGAATTGCCAATTGTTGCCCTCCAGAGAGAGGGAAATTCACATTTGATTTCTGTTTTATAATTGCAAAAAAGCAATAAATTGTTATTAACTGTGTTAGTATTAATTATGATCATTCTTAATGTGCTCATATTTTCAGAGTCTTTTGATCATTTTTTTACAAACTTCATTCTCAGATTCTTCATTCTCTCTTTGAAAAAGATCTGGAAAAATTATATTGAGATTCAGATCTGGAATCTCTTCTCGCACCAATAGCATTGATCAATTGCAAGCATTCCTTGTAATTTCAGTGGCCAGAAATTGTATGGATTTATGGTAATTTCTGTTTTTGTTTCTATGCTTAGGTTTTGCACAAACTGAATTCCATTAACTTTTGTTACACAAATTGAATTCTAATTTTTGTGTTTATCTACTGGTACAAAATTGATTCATGAGTTCCATTTTTAATAATCTGACTTTTGATTTTCTTTAGTTCTTTTTAACTTTTTTTCTGTGATAGTTGGTTCCATCTTCTAGAAAAGGATAGTAATATCTAAATTGGTGTCTTCTTATGGTACAGACCCTATTCTATTACAATGAAGGATGACAAATGCTTTTCAGGTGTTGATAGTGATATGGCAGAAGCATATCCTTTACAACCTAAACTTTCTATTTAGAGGGAAACAAAATCATCTGGAGTAGGAATAAGCAAAAGGTCTCCCTCTCGCTCTCTGCTATGGTCCTCCCCTAGGTCTCCCCTAGTCTTTCAAGCTTGGTTCCTAGGTAGCTAATGGTAAAGCATTTGGATTGAATGGCCTCATTTAATTAGTCAAACTTAGTAGTTATAATTTTCACATGGATCAAATACTTTAGATGATTGTATAATTTATCTATTTTGTATGATCTTTTTTATGTTAATATGACAGATTTTCCTGATCCAACTGTACATATGGTGGACAGGGAAAGGGCGGGGAGGGAGGGGGAAAAAGAGAATAAGAAAGAAAATGACAGAGAGACATTTAGCTCAAGGTGCATGCGAAACAACAACAACCTACAACCTAGAAGATATATATGTTGATAAAGGTGTAGCCTAATCACCAAGTCTATTGGTTTAAGTTATAGTGCAATTATTGTCTTGTTTTGATGGCACAAATATAAACTTTGTTGTTTAAACTCTTCATATCTTTCTAATAGTTTATGACATTTTGAGTTTTTCCACTGGTTTTGAATTCATTTTTATTTTGTTGGATAACAGTTGCTAGTTATTGTTTGTTTGGTCTTGCGCTTCTCCACTTACTAATAGTTGTACATTTTTGTCTGATTACGTTTGTGGTTCAATGATAATCCTTGTTTGTGCAGACAAATGAATTCTATCAACTGGTGTTTGTTGCATTTTTCGTGCTTGTTGCCTAGGTTTGTTCTATTCCTATTTTTTTATATTTTAAAATATTTGAAAAAGAAGAGAAGAGCCTGCATATTGTGTTCAGTAATCAGGAACACCAACTAAGATGATTGGGACCCCTCAATCAGTTTTTCATATATTCTTCTGCAGTGATAAAAGTATATTTGTCAACTCATTTCTTCCATGTTGTTCTGTTTTCATTTCCATCTGGTTCTAATTTGTATTTTTATTGACAGAGAATTCGTAGTGGTGGAGGTCTATTCACGCACAAACAAAGACAATCTCATGAAGGGGATACCTCGTATAATTCCTCTATTTTTTGGTCTTCGCATCGTTTTGTTTCTTGTAACGACAAATTTTTAGATATGTGATTTCATTATTGTACTTAGCTTAACACTGACGTGTGAGCTATGATGTCCCTCTTTGTCATACCGGTGCTTTTCTTGTTTAGGTTTTATAAGGATTTCCAACGTGTATATTCTGATACTAGCTATTTCTCATAAACAATTATTATCTTATTTTTCAAAATGTGTGTTTGACATGCGACACTAGTTCAAACAAATATGAGTTACGTTTTTGCAATCGCAAATTTTAGTTTCTTAGATGTTTTGAAAAAGTAAATTAGCAACATTTTATGTTACAAAATAACTAACTAGTAACACTTTTTTTAGGGAAACTAGCAACATTTTTTTAAGATGTTACCCTTTATATGTTAAAATGTTGCTAAAATCCTTTAGCGCGACATGTACTTTATATTACATTTGATAAAATGTTGCTAAAACCAATTAGCAACATTTTTTCATAATTTAGTAACATTTTTCAAATGTTGCTAATGCCCACTTATGTTGTAGTGTGATGTTTAAATTATAATGTCATAAAGTTATAGTGCAATTTTTGTCTTGTTTTGATGGCACAAATATAAACTTTGTTGTTTAAACTCTTCATATCTTTCTAATAGTTTATGACTTTTTGAGTTTTTCCACTGGTTTTGAATTCATTTTTATTTTGTTGGATAACAGTTGCTAGTTGTTGTTTGTTTGGTCTTGCGCTTCTCCACTTACTAATAGTTGTACATTTTTGTCTGATTATGTTTGTGGTTCAATGATAATCCTTGTTTGTGCAGACAAATGAATTCTATCAACTGGTGTTTGTTGCATTTTGCTTGCTTGTTGACTAGGCTTGTTCTATTCCTATTTTTTTATATTTTAAAATATTTGAAAAAGAAGAGAAGAGCCTGCATATTGTGTTCAGTAATCAGGAACACCAACTAAGATGATTGGGACCCCTCAATCAGTTTTTCATATATTCTTCTGCAGTTATAAAAGTATATTTGTCAACTCATTTCTTCCATGTTGTTCTGTTTTCATTTCCATCTGGTTCTAATTTGTATTTTTATTGACAGAGAATTCGTAGTGGTGGAGGTCTATTTACGCACAAACAAAGGCAATCTCATGAAGGGGATACCTCTTACAATTCCTCTATTTTTTGGTCTTCGCATCGTTTTGTTTCTTGTAACGACAAATTTTTAGATATGTGATTTCATTATTGTACTTAGCTTAACACTGACGTGTGAGCTATGATGTCCCTCTTTGTCATACCGGTTCTTTTCTTGTTTAGGTTTTATAAGGATTTCCACATAAACAATTATTATCTTATTTTTCAAAATATGTGTTTGACATGCGACACTAGTTCAAACAAATATGAGTTACGTTTTTGCAATCGCAAATTTTAGTTTCTTAGATGTTTTGAAAATGTAAATTAGCGACATTTTATGTTACAAAATAACTAACTAGTAACACTTTTTTTAGGGAAACTAGCAACATTTTTTTAAGATGTTACCTTTTATATGTTAAAATGTTGCTAAAATCCTTTAGCGCGACATGTACTTTATATTACATTTGATAAAATGTTGCTAAAACCAATTAGCAACATTTTTTCATAATTTAGTAACATTTTTCAAATGTTGCTAATGCCCACTTATGTTGTAGTGTGATGTTTAAATTATAATGTCATAAAGTTATAGTGCAATTTTTGTCTTGTTTTGATGGCACAAATATAAACTTTGTTGTTTAAACTCTTCATATCTTTCTAATAGTTTATGACTTTTTTGAGTTTTTCCACTGGTTTTGAATTCATTTTTATTTTGTTGGATAACAGTTTCTAGTTGTTGTTTGTTTGGTCTTGCGCTTCTCCACTTACTAATAGTTGTACATTTTTGTCTGATTATGTTTGTGGTTCAATGATAATCCTTGTTTGTGCAGACAAATGAATTCTATCAACTGGTGTTTGTTGCATTTTGCTTGCTTGTTGCCTAGGTTTGTTCTATTCCTATTTTTTTATATTTTAAAATATTTGAAAAAGAAGAGAAGAGCCTGCATATTGTGTTCAGTAATCAGGAACACCAACTAAGATGATTGGGACCCCTCAATCAGTTTTTCATATATTCTTCTGCAGTGATAAAAGTATATTTGTCAACTCATTTCTTCCATGTTGTTCTGTTTTCATTTCCATCTGGTTCTAATTTGTATTTTTATTGACAGAGAATTCGTAGTGGTGGAGGTCTATTCACGCACAAACAAAGACAATCTCATGAAGGGGATACCTCTTAAAATCCCTCTATTTTTTGGTCTTCGCATCGTTTTGTTTCTTGTAACGACAAATTTTTAGATATGTGATTTCATTATTGTACTTAGCTTAACACTGACGTGTGAGCTATGATGTCCCTCTTTGTCATACCGGTTCTTTTCTTGTTTAGGTTTTATAAGGATTTCCAACGTGTATATTCTGATACTAGCTATTTCTCATAAACAATTATTATCTTATTTTTCAAAATGTGTGTTTGACATGCGACACTAGTTCAAACAAATATGAGTTACGTTTTTGCAATCGCAAATTTTAGTTTCTTAGATGTTTTGAAAATGTAAATTAGCAACATTTTGTGTTACAAAATAACTAACTAGTAACACTTTTTTTAGGGAAACTAGCAACATTTTTTTAAGATGTTACCCTTTATATGTTAAAATGTTGCTAAAATCCTTTAGCGCGACATGTACTTTATATTACATTTGATAAAATGTTGCTAAAACCAATTAGCAACATTTTTTCATAATTTAGTAACATTTTTCAAATGTTGCTAATGCCCACTTATGTTGTAGTGTGATGTTTAAATTATAATGTCATAAAGTAATAGTGCAATTTTTGTCTTGTTTTGATGGCACAAATATAAACTTTGTTGTTTAAACTCTTCATATCTTTCTAATAGTTTATGACTTTTTGAGTTTTTCCACTGGTTTTGAATTCATTTTTATTTTGTTGGATAACTTGATTTGCTAGTTGTTGTTTGTTTGGTCTTGCGCTTCTCCACTTACTAATAGTTGTACATTTTTGTCTGATTATGTTTGTGGTTCAATGATAATCCTTGTTTGTGCAGACAAATGAATTCTATCAACTGGTGTTTGTTGCATTTTGCTTGCTTGTTGACTAGGCTTGTTCTATTCCTATTTTTTTATATTTTAAAATATTTGAAAAAGAAGAGAAGAGCCTGCATATTGTGTTCGATGTCGTGAACACCAACTCAGATGATTGGGACCCCTCATTCTGTTTTTCATATATTCTTCTGCAGTTATAAAAGTATATTTGTCAACTCATTTCTTCCATGTTGTTCTGTTTTCATTTCCATCTGGTTCTAATTTGTATTTTTATTGACAGAGAATTCGTAGTGGTGGAGGTCTATTTACGCACAAACAAAGGCAATCTCATGAAGGGGATACCTCTTACAATTCCTCTATTTTTTGGTCTTCGCATCGTTTTGTTTCTTGTAACGACAAATTTTTAGATATGTGATTTCATTATTGTACTTAGCTTAACACTGACGTGTGAGCTATGATGTCCCTCTTTGTCATACCGGTTCTTTTCTTGTTTAGGTTTTATAAGGATTTCCAATGTGTATATTCTGATACTAGCTATTTCTCATAAACAATTATTATCTTATTTTTCAAAATATGTGTTTGACATGCGACACTAGTTCAAACAAATATGAGTTACGTTTTTGCAATCGCAAATTTTAGTTTCTTAGATGTTTTGAAAATGTAAATTAGCGACATTTTATATTACAAAATAACTAACTAGTAACACTTTTTTTAGGGAAACTAGCAATATTTTTTTAAGATGTTACCTTTTATATGTTAAAATGTTGCTAAAATCCTTTAGCGCGACATGTACTTTATATTACATTTGATAAAATATTGCTAAAACCAATTAGCAACATTTTTTCATAATTTAGTAACATTTTTCAAATGTTGCTAATGCCCACTTATGTTGTAGTGTGATGTTTAAATTATAATGTCATAAAGTTATAGTGCAATTTTTGTCTTGTTCTGATGGCACAAATATAAACTTTGTTGTTTAAACTCTTCATATCTTTCTAATAGTTTATGACTTTTTTGAGTTTTTCCACTTGTTTTGAATTCATTTTTATTTTGTTGGATAACAGTTTCTAGTTGTTGTTTCTTTGGTCTTGCGCTTCTCCACTTACTAATAGTTGTACATTTTTGTCTGATTATGTTTGTGGTTCAATGATAATCCTGGTTTGTGTAGACAAATGAATTCTATCAACTGGTGTTTGTTGCATTTTGCTTGCTTGTTGCCTAGGTTTGTTCTATTCCTATTTTTTTATATTTTAAAATATTTGAAAAAGAAGAGAAGAGCACCATATTGTGTTCAAAGAATCGTGAACACCAACTAAGATGATTGGGACCCCTCAATCAGTTTTTCATATATTCTTCTGCAGTGATAAAAGTATATTTGTCAACTCATTTCTTCCATGTTGTTCTGTTTTCATTTCCATCTGGTTCTAATTTGTATTTTTATTGACAGAGAATTCGTAGTGGTGGAGGTCTATTCACGCACAAACAAAGACAATCTCGTGAAGGGGATACCTCTTACAATTCCTCTATTTTTTGGTCTTCGCATCGTTTTATTTCTTGTAACGACAAATTTTTAGATATGTGATTTCATTATTGTACTTAATTAGCTTAACACTGACGTGTGAGCTATGATATCCCTCTTTGTCATACCGATTCTTTTCTTGTTTAGGTTTTATAAGGATTTTTAACATGTATATTCTGATACTAGCTATTTCTCATAAACAATTATTATCTTATTTTTCAAAATGTGTGTTTGACATGCGACACTAGTTCAAACAAATATGAGTTACATTTTTGCAATCACAAATTTTAGTTTCTTAGATGTTTTGAAAATGTAAATTAGCGACATTTTATGTTACAAAATAACTAACTAGTAACACTTTTTTTAGGGAAACTAGCAACATTTTTTTAAGATGTTACCTTTTATATGTTAAAGTGTTGCTAAAACCCTTTAGCGCCATGTACTTTATATTACATTTGATAAAATGTTGCTAAAACCAGTTAGCAACATTTTTTCATAATTTAGTAACATTTTTCAAATGTTGCTAATGCCCACTTATGTTGTAGTGTGATGTTTAAATTATAATGTCATATATGTTAGATATATAATTATTTATATGTTTTTCACTAATTACTTAATTAGTAGTTTAATTAAGATTGTTAATTAGTTCATAAAATGGTACCGAAACTTCTATAATATTATAGTCTAGAGTTCTATCCATAATATCCATGTCATTTTGATTAAGAGATACATTTAGAGCGGGATATAGCAAGGATTTATATTAAGATATATTATGAATCACTAATCGTCAAAAAGTCTTTAAATTCACATAATAATAAAAATGTCTTTAAATTCTAACTCAAATTATGTCAATTTAAATTAACAAATATATTTTTAACGTATATCATTACAAAATTATTTTTTACGTACCATTAATAATAATACAATATATTATCTATTTAAGAAACTTAACTACGTTAAAGACACGTTGCAAAAGTTTATTCATCTATTTTCCTGCCAAAAACTACTTTTTCACATAAAAAATTAACTAGTTCCATTTTTCTTCACCATTCGTGCTGAACACGAGTTCTCTCAACTAGTAATTAGGATAAAAATATACAACAAGTAAACAGAAAATTTTAGTTTGGGTCATGATTTTTAGCTACTTTATAAACTTAAATCCAAAAAATACAAACTACACGGTAGATTGTAACTTGCAAATTGCAATGTTACCTAGGTAATTTTGAATTAATGAGAATAATATGAACGGAGAATACAACTTGAATTTATTGTAACATTTAACGTGTATATATCAGTCTGTCATTTTACAAAAGAGAGAAACATGTTTCTATCGTAATTTTTTTTTGTTTCTCAGTGTATCCTCCACGCTAAACTGCAGATACTAATTCTTTCGAGAATTTGGAGCGCATTTAAGGGTTACTTCTCCTAAATGGTGAATTTCTATACACATGATCCAAGATTCGATCACTGACCACATATTTATGGGACTCGAGTTGCTTACCACTCGGACCACACCAGTTTGGTATTCCTATCGTACTTTCTATGGTATATGTGGTTAAAAAAAAATTACAGCTATATATGAATAAGAAGAAGGAACAAACCCTACCCCATTCTTTGTTTCTATTCTAGCAATAAATTTTCTTTAAAAGCACAATAAAAAAATAAACTGTAGACCGACCCTGCAGACAAGGAAATCACTGAAAATAGGAGGGAAGTGGGGAGCGGTTGTCACTTTTGGAGTTGCTGAGATGGGAGGGAAATTAAAATAAAAACATATGCATATGCACTCATTAAATACGTTACAATTTATGGATCCAGCTGACTTGATATTTACAGGACCCATATGAGAAAAAGTTTTACATGTAGACAAAAGGTTTACTTCACATGGGGTATGCATGTGATGTGAATGTACACTTACATTTTCTGTCTACCATGTGGATTAACCCTTCTTTATCTGTCACCAGCCAAGCAATCCACCAATCTCATTCTTCTTCTTCTTTTTTTTTTTTTTTTTCTCCTCTCCACCCTCCGTTCCCTTCTTCTTTCCCCCCCCCCCCTTTTTTTCCTCTCTCTCTCTCATTCCTTTCCTCACAGTCTTGTCCAAGTTAATTTGAAATCTCACAAATGACACACCTGCATGCACTACTATCAGAAGAAGTGAAAGATAAAATAAAAAATAAAAAGGATTTTAGGGCTCAACACATGAAAGGGTGATTATTGATCTTGCTAGCTCCTCTTTTTTTATTCCATTATTTTCTTTATGATGAAATTATAATTTTGCTTTATGGAGGAAGCTGCAAGATCGGTTAAAACAACGCTACCATTATTCTTAAATTTTCACAAATTTTTGAGGCGCATCTTTTTCTCTTTTCCTTATAATTACTTATATGAATTAAGAAAAATAATAAATAAATAAATGAGTGTAATAATTTTATCAAATTAATCTTATTAACCTGTAAAAATAATTAAACCCTTATGATATCAACCGTTATCGTATATGCACAGTGAAGTATAATGATTTAGGAGTGTTACACACAATCACTAGTTTAGAAGGAGAATTTTACACCGGTTAAAATTGACATTTTACACCGGTTTTAGTACCAGTGTAGATGCTCCAGCTGTTGCATGTTGGGGGTTTTACACCGGTTATTTAACGGGTGTAAAATGTGGTGTTTTACACCGGTTACATATCCGGTATAAAATTTCAATTTTCATTTATTTTTTTATTTTTTGAAGGACCTTTTACACCGGTTATTTAGATAACCGGTATAAAAGACTACCCTTTTACACCGCCGGTTATCTAAATAACCGGCATAAAAGGTAAAAAAAAAATTCTATTTATTTTTATCCATTCCTGCCCAGAGGCTTTCTAAAATGACAATAATGCAGGAAATTTGATAAGAATTGGCAGCAGAATATATTGGCTAGGAAAGAGCTACATTACTACATTATTAAACTTTTCAAAACAACACTATTACTAAACTTTTCAAAACAAGGAAAGAGTTACATTATTAACATATCTACATTATTACTAAACTTTTCAAAACAAGAAAAGAGCTACATTACTACATTATTTACACAAATAAAAAAACAATGTCGTTTGTGTCACTTCTTGCCTCTACTGATTCTTCATGTTTGCAACTTCCATGGTTTCATCATCTATATCATATAGTGTCATCCGATTTTATCCTAGTTGCTCCTCTAGTACTGGCCAAAACTAGCCTCAAGATAGACACTCGTCATCGTTGTTGTCGTTTGTGTCACTTCCCTCTACTGATTCTTCAACTTCAACATTTGCCGTTTAGGAGACGGAACCTTCCCAAGGCTTCATGATTCTTCTTCACATAAATGCAAGAATTCTAGGGTTGATGCATTAGTTGAAAAGACAACAATGAAGAGCAACCTGATGCATTAATTTTATCCATCAGATGATGGTGGAAACAATGAGTTCTTCTCTGGATTCTATGATGGTGTCAAGAAAATAACTCTTTGGTTTTCCCATCATCTTGGGGACAAATTTCTTCAGCGAGGAGGAAAACCAATGAGTTATTTTCATGACACCAACATAGAATCCAAAGAAGAACTCATTGTTTTCGCCACCATCTGGTGGACAAAACGCATCAACTTGCTCTTCATTGTATCTTTTCAACTAATGTATCAACCCTAGAAAATATGCATTATGTGAAGATGAATCATGAAGCCTTCAGAAGGTTTCGTCTTCTAAATGGCAACATGTTGAAGTTGAAGAATCAGTAGAGGGAAGTGACACAAACGACAACAGCAATGACGAGTGTCCATCTTGAGGCTAGTTTTAGCCAGTACTAGAGGAGCAACTAGGACAAAATCGAGCAGTAGATTCCACCGAAGGTATCAATAGAGTGTACTCGGGTGCGATAGGAGAATACTCCGGTGTGGATGAAATATACTCTTCGATCTCATCGTCATCGTTGGGGATCTGGACAATGTCCGGCCCTTGATGAACCTCCTTGGCAGCTACGGGCCTCCTGGTAGAGGGTGGTCTCCTCTGAAGCATGCGCATATGATGGCCTGGGCCCCAACGGTCAGCGTCGGCACGGGGATCATCATACCGGTTATCCATCAAATCGCGATCCTCATTGCGATAGGGTTCGCGATGACGAGCATCACGATCCTTAATCGTCACAAAGATAGCTGGATACTCCCTCGCAGTCATCATCGGCCTGATAATAGAGGGACGTCTCCTGGAAGCCATGCGAGTACAACGCCCCCCACGACCACGGTTTTCATCTAAAGACATTGTCTGTTGTCAATAGTAGTCAATCATGAGCAACCAAACTGAAGTTTAATTGAATGACAACAAAAAACATAATAGGGAAGCAGCAGTTTAATTACTATTCGTAGAATTACCTTTTTGTAAAAGATATAAACTTCTTAATTACTAACATGTAAAAACGTTGATCCTCTAACCATCCATCATAACACAATACAGGAGCTGCATCAGAATAGATCCACAGCCACACCAACCCTTTTCCAAAATATTTCCTTTTAAAAAAAATTAATAAAAACCAGAGCTTGCTAAGGAATCTGAACAACTAATTGGGAAATTAAAAAATAAAAAATAAAAAAGACAAAACAAAAAAGCACAACACATTTCTATCTGAAAAACATAAATATAAACACACTCGGAACCCAGCGAAAGAAAAATACCTAAACAAAAAAAATGAAAAAAAAAATGAAGAGAGACACACCTATGGAAATGGAAGGTTGGTTGAGCAAAAGAGATAGTGAAGAAGAGAGATTATTCTTCTTCTTATATTTTTCAAGCTTTGGTCAGAGGGAACATAAGAGTGTGAGGGTGAGGGTGAGTGAAACCTAAAGAGCAGAGACAAAGATTATCAAATAGATTAATACCAAAAGGGCCAAAGCTATAAGGTAAAGGAACAAACCTATAAGCACGGAGAAGGAACAAGTGGCTATGGTCGCCTTTGGTTTTCCTCTGAGACAAGGCTTCGAAGGAGAACGGCGGCGAGAACCACATGAAGTAGAGGTATATATTCGAACGGCTATGAGAGAGGATGAGAACGACGACAGTGAGAGAGGGCTCGAAGGCGGAGAGAACAAGAAGAGTGCAGCGGCGAGAGAGAAAGAGAGAACAATGAGAGTGAAGTAGGGTTATCTCAGAGAAGTGCTTCGCGCGTAACTGAGAATGAGAGAGAGAAAGTTATTTTAATCAAAAGAAAGACTTTTAATACCGGTTCTGTAAATAACCGGTGTAATGTGATACGTTTTTAACACGATTATATATAAACCTAGTGTAAAATGTCTTCAGTTTTTAAATTTCAAGCCTTTTACACCGGTTGGTTATATACCCGGTATAAAAGGTGACGCGATAATTTCAAAATTGCCACCATGTTACTTTTTACCGGTTAAACCTAAAACCGATGTAAATTACCTAATTCTTTTCCGTTTCGTGCACTAGTGAATATTCATTTGGAGGTAAAATTAGAACAAAATAATTAATGTTATGTTGAAAAATTAAAACAACACTTTTTTTTACGAAAAGAGTAATATAAACTTAAAAAACTATCTTATAAGGATTTTTTTATATATTAAATTGTGACGAGTGTGTTACCTTTCAAGGCTTTGAGCGACATGGGTACGACCCCTCCCCAAAGAATTTATTTTTTATCATAACTCAAGTCAGAGACCTTCCATATTTCGAGAGTATCCCTATACACACTCTACTAACCGACGAACCTAGCACGCTTCAACTAGTTCAACCCCATTGAGTATCTATAAGAATTTCGAGCTATGATATGAAGCAAAATTAATTCAATTGTTACTTAGCTGTCTATTAATTAATTAACGCCCTCTCTCTCACACACACAGTATTCTCCCTTAAGGATTGGTTCATTTGGCATATGATCATATCTAGTTTGGAGCTTGAGACATAGAGTAAATAACAACAGGCAAAAAAATGGTAGTGAAGAGTAAATTGCAAGCAATCATAATCATGTGCAAACGATTTGGTCTTTACTATAATAATTTTATATATATGTTTATTACAGCTCTTACTTATAAGCTACAGTAAAATTATTCCTCCACACGTCTCGTACTGTAGATTCATTGGGAACGTGGAACCATGTGCACATTGCACGTGGGTCATAAACAAAATCCTAAGCGATCCCAATGTTACTATTTTTCTATAGAAAATGCTAACGAGTGCCCTTAAGGCATTGGTTAAGGAATCAAAAGAATTAAGTTTATATGAAAAATGATATTTATTAAATCGAAAAATGTTTAATTTGTATTCTCAAAGCAAATTTTTTTTTAATAAATTTTTTAAACAATATATTTAAGGTACTCGTTAGCAAGACTCTTTTACTATTATCATCATTTAGGGATAATTAATTAACAAGCCATAATAGCTACAAGCGCCCAATCTCTGCCATTGCTTAATTTCCGTTATACGTTGCTAACCCTAATTAAGAACCACATTTAAACGAAGAAGGTCGTTGTAAAGGGCCCCACAATGGGGCCCTAAGAATAAAAGCACTCAAAAAGCCCATATTGAGCAAGGAAGGGTGGAGGGGCCCATGTGACCACAAACAACAATTTACAATAGGGAGAAGAAAAGGAGAGTACTACGTAACAAATAAACACATCCTCTCACGTCCACTTCTTGGCTTTTCAATTTTATTTTATTTTTTTTGTTCATCCAATTTAATGGCGCTTGAGTTTCCTTTTTTAACTTTTTCTTCTCCTTTTTTTTTCACTCATCCATTTCTATGATGTAAGTCTCAAATGGATAATTGGATAAGCATGTGCCAGTGGACTTTATTATAAGCGTGTTTGGCAACTCTCTCTCTCTCTCTGTTATCATCCTAACGGACCACAATGGAAAATAACGTTACGAACTCAAATAATATGCAGACCAATACAAAGAAAATCTATTAAGTAGCAAAGATTTAACATCAACCGTCAATCTCAGTTCTCAGAGGCAAACAAGGATATATATATATATGAACAGAGTTGATTAATAGTATATACCATAAAAATAAAGTTGAAACAAAAGATAAAAGCAGCAAAAGGTGTCACTGTTTTTCGGCCACGTCTAACTTTAGTGCCGCCATTGCTAGTGTGATCGATCCTCTCTTTTTTCTTTTCCGTCCACACTGATTCAGACATTTTGATGAGTACTCAGTGGAAGAGGTGCATAAATGACTGGAATTGCCTTCTTGTAGGACTTCGTTAATTACAATTATCTGGCCTCTGGCATTAATTAGTATCAGCTAGAGGAAGTCGATTTCGGTTTTGGACCAAATAGAACAATTCTAACCAACCATGTTGATTTCACTGTCAGTAAATACCCAATTTGATAACTTAAACTGTAGGATCATATTAACTTAGTCTCTCACATTATTAATATTCCAAATGATCCTTGAAATTGTAAAACTTAATCAAGTTCACCCCTCTATTGGTATATGCAGGGATTATAATGAAATTAAATTGATAATGTTAGAGATGTATTTGAAACTAAATGAATAATGTCAGGAATATATTTGTTAACAGATCCAAACAGGGAGATGAACCTAATTAACATTTTATAATTATAGGGATCATTTTGAAATATTGATAATAAGGAAGACTAAGTTGATACATTCCTACAATTTCAGAGACTAAATTGAGTGTTTACTCATTTTAGTACTAAGAAGTTCGTTATGTGATTTTTTTTCTTTGTCAAGGTGTTATACCTCAATTTTGTCCACTCATCTCTTTTAATTTTTTGCTTTTGGGGATAATGATTGGACTCATTTTTTGTGTTATTTCTTTTGGGCCAATTCTAGCCCAACTGCGATAAAAAAATGGTACAAATAGATGGCCTTTCTTGTTACAAATTACTATTACCAAGCACAAGCCCAAAATACAAGCCAAAGACCATTACAAGTCCAACTTATAAAATCAGAATGAATAAAAGAAAACAAAATACAAAAAATAGGACAGGATGCCATGCATCAGCAAAAGCAACAAAGGCATTTTGAGGGTGAAGTCAGGGTGTCTTTCTCCATGTTCCTAGCCTATTTCCCATTTTTGCTAAGACCAAGCAGCTTTGCAGGCACCATCCTACATCATCTGCATCCTTCAAACCCCTCCCACAACCCTGCAACAAGTAGGCCAACATTGTCTCGTTAGAGCTCCTCAACTCTATAAAATACAGTTTCAATTCAGAAAAAAAAGGGACTTCGTCGTCGCTGTAGCGAGCACCACGCTCTCCTCCCCTTTCCGCCATTACCCTCTGGATTGCCGCGAATGCGACCTCACCGTCGCTGTCGCGAATGCCGCCGCCCTTGCCCTCTCTATCTCTTCTCTGTCGTGGCCGAGCGGGACACTCCTTTCCTTCTCTTACGCCTCCCTTCTCTTCTCTCTCCCCGCGATGACCCTGCTCCCTGCTCGGCCTGGCTCACGGCCGCACGCAGCCAAGCTAGTCGCCACCTCTTCCATCTCCTTTTCCTCTCTCGCCGCCACAACCTTTCCTTCTCCCTCCATGGCTGCTCTGCATAGCTTCTTAATATCTAGGGTTCCCAAAATGGAACCCCATGTGAATAGCGCCCCCTTCCCTTTTATTTTTAATTTGTTTATTTGTTTTTTATTTTCTTTTACCTATCATTTTTTTCATTCATTTGGGTTGGGTTTTGTTTGTAAGTATTGGGCTTCTGCCTATTTCTTTTCTTTGTTAAATGAACATAGATACCCCATTTTTACTAGTTAAACTAGGACAATTTTACTCAACTAAATTTCAGTTCATCACACAAATTTTGAGACCATGTTTTCTTGAAAAAGTCATAATAAAATCATGAAGATTAATTTACTAGTAATAATCGCTCGAGATTGATTCCCGTTTGATCATTACAGACACTTTAATTTTCCAAATAAAGATGGGTTGTTAGTGAGGACCACTCTTGATTACTTCCTGTTTGGTCCCCACGAAAACCTACGCTCTTTATAAAAATAAAATCAAGTTTATTTTACTAGTAATGATCACTTGAAATTGCTTCCCGTTTGATCATTACGAACACCTTAATTTTCCAAACAAAATAGGTTGTTAGTAAGGACCACTATCGATTGCTTCCTGTTTGATCCCCATGAAAACCTACCTTTTATATAAAAAAATATACAATTAGAATCAACCAACACACAATCATTTTCTACCCAAGAACTACGTAGCCTTTGATTTCTCCACTGCACCCGGAGATAAATAGGAGCAGGAGCCTGTTCCTGTCAAGGGCACAAATAAACAACTTTTATTAAGTCCTCTTTTTTTTATCTTTGTTAATTCTTGCCTTTTTTTTAATAAAAGGAGAATAGATATTTTTAGAAGTTAATATAATTTTGCACAATTAGTTAGAGGAAACCTTTTTCAAAAGGATGTTGTAGGGTGCTAATACTTTCCCTACGCATAATTCAACTTCCGAACCCAATTCTGGTCTCAAGGACCATTTTCTTCAAAAAATGGGTTTTTTCAAATATTTTCCCCAAAAATAAATTATTGGTGGCGGCTCCATTAAACTCGAACAAATCCCACCAGATTTTTCGGTCGCTATAGCTGGCGACTCCACTGGGGATATTTAGAGAGTCAAACCTAACATGATTAATTGTGTAAAGTAGTTAACTTTAATTTTTTTAATTCCCCCTTTTTTTATTTTTTTCTTTTATAAATAATTATTTATTATTTATTACGTATTTATTTATTTTTAATTTGTTGTGAATACTATGTATATGTTAAACATTAGGATAGACGACTATATTTATGCTTTGGTTGTTTTGCAGCTTGGGTAGTGTTAGGATGTTGCCCCTCTCAGGCACCACACCTACATGTTTGCACACACATATGAGTAAGACCCTATACCCGAGTCAAAGCAAAGCTTAAGTTGAGTGGAGATTCGGTGATAGTCAATTGAAATTTGCTTTCCTTCTGGCTATTGCGAGAACCTCATCTAGAGTGTGATCCTTCTGGGTATTCCGCACCGGATAATTATCTATCATTGTGGTTAATATTCTGGAGGAGACTTTAGCTCTAGAGGCCTTTGGTGAGATTGTGATTAGAGCCACCCGTGAGACCTATCACTCAATACAAGACTATAGACCCTTTGGTTAGAAAATCTCCAACTTTAGGTTTAACCCATTTAAGATACAAGGGGCAACATGTAATTTTTGTTCTTCCACCCGAAATCTGTTATATCATGTTCGTGCATAAAAAAAAACGGGTTTATTAAATCACATATCTTCATGCATTCTATACAAATGATAATCATCATCATCATCCAACATTATATCTTCATGCATTCATACTTCAAAAAAAAACATGTTGAAAATAAATAAAATAATATCATTCATTCTCATTTCATTTTAGGTCGCCAGAGGATCGTAGGAACTCAAAAGTTTGGCTGCAAGTATTTTGTGAAATAATATGAGATCAAGTAGTGAAACAGTTTCAAAGAAGCTCATACATGCCGAAGCAATGAGGCCTACGGTTCCCTAGCACAAATAAATAGATCCATGCATCCACATTCATTCATTTTTCTTTTCTTACACTCATATCATTTTTTGAAATCACCAGAAAATAATTGAACAAACTGGTTCCTCGACACCCTTATCGAACTCGCTCTCAATCAAAGATTATGGATGACCAAGAGATGAAAGATGACATCAACCAGCTGAAGGAACAGATGAGCAAAGTTTTAGAGCTTTCGTAGTCTCTAGACAAAAAAAGGTCGCGGATGGGGTGTCTTCACCAGTGAATGCTGAAAATCAAGCTACGCCTTCCCACCCACCTAACTTCAGTCCAATGCAGTTGCAATATGGTCTCAATGCTCAAGGGATGATGGTACCTTTTGCAATTTACCCACAAGGTCCTACACATTCACCAGCTAGCAACCCTCAGAATCAAATACCGCAATTCCCACTTTACAGTCTCCCACCTGGTTATACGCCACCTATGGCCAGTGATGATTCTGCGAACCATAATCCTCAAGGCCCCCAGGCACAACAATTCCCACTATTTGGTCTCCCACCCGGTTACACATCGCCAGGTGCTAACAATAACTCCATAGAAACTTATTCCCAAACACTTGTTGTACAGATGAAGCTCAGTCTCAAGGATCCAGTTCAGGCATTGAAACCATACCAGTCCAAAGCTCAATTTCTGTCTTCATGGAAAACACCTTTTCACCTGGTTATTTTTTACCCCATGTCGGGAATACTCAAGGAGTCAGTATGCCTATAGTGACCCCCATGGTGAATCCCCAACTATATGGTTACTCCTATTATGTTCAAGGAAACCCATCAAACCTCCAGCCTAACCATGTTGTCTGGTCTCCAGCTATGGGGGGGATCCAAGATGAATGTTCCTGCTGGGAATCAACGGCCTGATACTAAGTTGCAAATCCTTGAAGATAGACTGAGAGCTGTAAAAGAAGTGGGTTACCTCGGTTCAAGTAATGCTTCAGATCTTTGTCTCGTGCCAGATGTGGTCATACCGCCAAAGTTCAGGGTGTCAGACTTTGACAT
This sequence comes from Calophaca sinica, assembly GCA_037113605.1. Taxonomy (NCBI): domain Eukaryota; kingdom Viridiplantae; phylum Streptophyta; class Magnoliopsida; order Fabales; family Fabaceae; genus Calophaca; species Calophaca sinica. The sequence goes on along the minus strand of CM073730.1, from coordinate 16,470,181 downwards.
GTATAAAGGGACAACTTGCCCAAAAAGCCACTTGACCATGTATTGTAGGAAGATGGCGTCCCGTGCACATAATGACAAGCTTCTGGTTCACTTTTTCCAGGACAGTTTAATAGGGGCGACGTCGAGTTGGTATACACACCTTGAGTGATCTCATATTCGCTGTTGGAAGGATTTGACGGATGCTTTCTTGAAACAATATAAGTATAACATTAATATGGCTCCTGACATAATGCAGTTCCAAAATATGGCAAAGAGGGACAATGAGACTTTTAAGGAATATGTCCAACGGTGGAGAGGATTGGCAGCCCAAGTGGAACCACCTCTGATCGAAAAAGAGATGGTGGCCATGTTCATAGATACCCTCCAATCACTCTTCTATGATAAAATGATCGGAAGTGTATAGTCAAACTTTTCAGATATGGTCATCGTAGGGGAAAAAGTTGAAGGAGGAATGAGAAATGGAAAGATTGCCAACAATTCTGCTGGAGTAAATGATGCCAAGAAACCCCCTACAAACTTCATGAAGAAGAAAGAAGGGGAAAACAATGATGTGATAACAAGCCCGAGAGGACCTACCCAAGGAAAGGCACCCCACTTCTTTACCAGTTTCTTGCAGCCTTTCCTATACCCTTACTTTCCACCTCCATACATTGTTGCTGCCTCTCATAATCCATCCACTCAACCAAACTAAAACCAGAAACAGTCAAACGACCAAGAGAGAAAAGTCGTCCAATTTGACCCTATTTCCATGACCTATACAGCTTTATTCCATCACCTCATCAATAATCCCTTGTATCCATGTGCTCAATGAAACCGCTCTAACCTCCCTTCCCAAGAGGGTATGACCCAAACGCCAAATGTGAGTTTCATGCAGGGGAAATAGGTCACACAACTGAAAACTACAAGGCCTTGAAGTACGTGGTTCAGGATCTGATCAATGCCAAATTGTTAAGTTTTAAAGAGGATGGCCCTAATGTGGGTAATAATCCCCTTCCAGGTCATGGAGGTCCAGCAATCAATGTCATTACTAAGGAGTTTGGGGAGTAACCCCTAATAGCTAAATAGAAAGGCAGGGAACCAAATGATGAGAATGTCCCTATCTGCGACATCAGACAAAGCTTTCAGAGCACAGGAATGTTGAACCCAAACCAGATAGCAACTGTCAAAGATGATCGTAGTGCTGAAGACAATATCGTCAATCTTGTCCACCCATGCCCGTCGAGTGAAAAGCTTGGAAATTGTTGAGTTTCCCGTGATTTTTGATTCGAAGTAATTTTGTAATGCAAATCCTATTGCTCTGCCCAAGGCTTTAGGATAATTTATTGTCAAAAGAGCGCACATATTTTATTTAAGTATCTTTATCAATAAAATTCACTTTTGAATTTTCCAATCATTTCCCTTTTCTTTTTTTCATCTTTTCCATTCCCTTTCATCTTTTTTCGTTTTTTCATTTCGTCAATTTTAACTAATGCATATCAAAATTTTGTCTTTGAAAATGATAATGTCAGTGACTCATACTATAATTTTGACTACCCCATGAGGACATTTGGGAAACCCCTTCTGAACTGATGAGATTGATGGTACAAGAGGCAAAAAATGATATAACTCCACGAGGAAGAATCTAAAATAATCAATCTGAGTATTGAAAGTGACAAAAAGGAGATTAAGATTGGCACCACGATGAAAAGCAACGAGCAAGAAAAGTTGGTTGAACTCCTATTTGAATATGTTAACATTTTCGCGTGGACATACAGAGATATGCCTGGATTAGATACTAAGGCATCAAATGGACATCGCTTCATTATCGTTGTAATTGGCTATTTCACTAAACGGGTTGAAGTTGCATCATATGCAAGTGTGACAAAAAAAGTAGTTAATAAAAAATAGAAAGATAAAGGTAAAGCAAGTGCGCAATTTGCCGAAAATTAATTTTTGTGAAAATTTGAGCGATAAGGTTTTGAGTTGAAGTTTGACCATTTTTCTTTATCCCAAAAAAGGAAAAAATATATATCCCTTGCTACCCCTTTTGAGCACTAAAAAAAATCTTTCAAATACCTTAAATAAGGATCACTCATCCATTGGAGGCTAGCACAATAGTCCATTCAATTTCGTCTGTTCAAAAAAGGAAAAATAAGCAAGCAAATAGCAAATACAACGTATCAAAGACGTCTGTAAGAATCAAAAAATCAATAAATAAAAATGCCAAAGCAAAACAAGACAATTGTGCTAGCAACCATCGAAATGCATCTTTGCACTAAAAGATCCTTGCTGGAAAAAAAACCTCAAACACTTTTTGAGCCTGAAATATCCTTTCTTTCGTGACCCTTCAACCCCTGGTCACGTTACAACCCTAATAAAGTTCATTCTGATCAAAATCAAACTGCTCATGCTTTCTCAAAACTTGATTTTTGGAAGAGGAAATCCATATAAACTCCTCATTGCAGTTTCTTTACCAAAAGAATGTGGTTGTCAGGTTCATCAAAAGGGGTCTGATCCGCCGCCACGGTCTGCCAAATAAGATCATCACTGGTAATGGGACTAACTTGAATAACAAGATGATGAAAGAGCTATGTAATGACTTCAAGATCCAACATTAAAATTCCTTACCATACCGTACAATGATGAATGGGGCAGTTGAGGCTGCAAACAAAAATCTCAAGAAGATTGTCCAAAAGATGGTAGTAACATTTCAAGACTGGTATGAAATGCTCCATTTTGCCTTGCACGGTTATCGAACTTCGGTTCGCACCTCCACGGGGCAACCCCTTTCTCGCTGATGTATGGAATGGAAGCAGTACTTCCCATTGAAGTCGAGATCCCCTCTTTAAGGGTATTGATGGAGACAAAACTGGAAGAGGCAGAATGGGTTCAGGCTCGGCTGGATCAATTAAACCTCATTGAAGAAAAGAGAGTGATGGCCTTATGTCATGGACAGCTATATCAGCACAGGATGAAAAGGGCTTACGAAAAGAAAGTTCGCCCTCAGGAATTTCAAGAAGGAGACCTAGTACTCAAGAAGATTTTGCCCATCCAAAAGGATTCCCGTGGAAAATGGACCCCGAATTACGAAGGCTCGTATGTCGTGAAGAAAGCTTTTTCCGAATGAGCCTTAATCCTCACAAGGATGGACGGTGAAGATCTCCCAATCCCAGTGAACTCTGATGCAGTCAAAAAATATTATGCCTAAAAAAACAAAAAACAAAAAATATATATATATAAAGAGCCAAGGAAAAATGAGCTCCGCAGGTTGAAAACCCGAAAGGGCAACCTAGGAAAAAATTAGAACGACCCGTTGGATTGAAAACTTGAAATAGCAATCCAAGTAAAAGTTAGGGTCTGAAATTGGATAATACAGTCGGCTGATGCATCAAGAGGCTCAAGTTACCCAATCGGGACAGTTTTATATATTTCCAGAAGTTGAGTAATGAGTATTCAAAAGTTATGGATATGGGAAGCTGGCATTTATTCCTACAAAGACACAAAAATCTGCTTAGTTATTCTCTTTTCTTTGTTTTTTTCCTGCATTTTTCTTGATGTACTTTCAAGTCTGTGTGACTTCAGTCCTTGTATACATGACTCTTTTTTTTTTAATACCAAATACTTATGTTCTCGTATTTCAAAATGTTGTTTTATGATATTAGGCACTGAATTGTGAAACATGTGATGATACTGAAAAGCATTATGGTTATTATATACATTTTAAGAATCACGAAGAAACGTCAAATCTCAACAAATAGGTCTCAAAAGGGCAGTGATAAAGGGATTACCTGTAAAAAATGACAAGCACTGCATCGATAACTTGCACTTCCTCCTAGTCGAATGCATAGTATGAATGAACCCAGTGAACCTCGGTCCATCCCATATCTTTAAGCACTAGAGATCATACGGGCTGAGGAACCAGTGCAATAAAAATAGTAGTCGCATTGCATGCATGCATCACATACCATCTATTCATGCATCATCTTCATATCACCACCTTTTTAGCCGCTTTGTTACGCTTGGTCCATACACCAAGTGTCGATCCTTCAGTATTGTTTTCAAGACAATGCGCCGAGTATTGGTCCTTTATTTTGCTTCTAAGCGATACGCCAAGTATCGCTCTGTCTTTATTACTTTAAGATCACCGCATCAGTACCCGACCTAGCGATAATCCCTCATTATTGCTTTTTGACCAACATATCAGTTTCGAACCTGATGTTGATCCTTCTTTATTGCTTTCCATCGACGCATCAATACCTTAATTGGCGTCGACCCACATTATTGCTTTCCGATCACCGCGTCAGTATCCGACCCGACAGAGATCCTTCTTTATAGTTTTTGATAAACGCACCGAGCGTTAATCCTTCATCTTTGCTTTCTGATCACCGCGTCAGTACCCAACCTGGCAGAGATCCCTCTTTATAGTTTTCTGATAAACGCACCGAGCGTTAATCCCTCATTATTGCTTTCCGATCGTCGTGTCAATACCCAACTTGGCAGAGATCCTTCTTTAGTTTTCTGATAAATACACCGAGCATTAATCCCTCATTATTGCCTTTTGATTATCGCATCAGTACCTGACCTGGCGATAATCCTCCGTTATCACTTTTCGATTAAGCACACCAAGCGTTCATCCCTCGTCGTCATTCCTCACCCCGTCCTTCGCCTATCCTGGTTCGGGACAAATTTAGTGTCTTTATCTTTACTTCTATTTTACAAAGAAAATATGACAACCATTGATATTCATATTTTCTAGTAAAATATAACTAAAGAGGGGCAGCTGTTATACCCCAATTTTGTCCACTCACCTCTTTTAATTTATTTTTTGCTTTTGGGGATAATGGTTGGACTCATTTTTTGTGTTATTTATTTTGGGCCAATTCCAGCCCAACTGCGATAAAAAAAAAAGAAGAAAAGAGGTACAAATAGATGGCCTTTCTTGTTACAAATTACTATCACCAAGCACAAGCCCAGAATACAAGCCAAAGTCCATTACAAGTCCAACTTATAAAATCAGAATGAATAAAAGAAAGCAAAATACAAAAAAATAGGGAAGGGATGCGCATGACATCCTGCCAAACAGCAGCAACAGCAACAAAGGCATTTTAAAGGTGAAGTCAGGGTGCCTTTCTCCATGTTCCTAGCCTGTTTCTCATTTTTGCCAAGACCAAGCAGCTTTGCAGGCACCATCCTGCATCCTTCAGACCCCTTCCACAACCCTGCAACAAGAAGGCCAACATTGTCCCATTAGAGCTCCTCAACTCTATAAAATACAGTTTCAATTCAGAAAAAAGGGAAGAAAAAAAGAACACAGAATTTTTGAGGAATTTCTGAAGAATTTTCACCACCAAAACAAAGAATTAAAGACTCCACATTGGGGCCCTAATTCACTTGATTCAAACACATAAAAGAAGAAGGAGTGCACGGTTAAGAAAATAGAAGCAAAGCAGTGGCAAAAGAACTAAAAGGGGTGATTCATACTGTCACAAAGGAGCAACCAAAGGTCTTCCTCAGAATCTCGTTCCCTTCATAGCTTAGATCCAGGTTGGTTTTTGTTTCTTTTAAAACAAATGATATATAAGCATTCAGAATTAGATTTTTAGCATAAGAATAGTAGCAACAATTTTCTTACAAATCCAATAAAATAAGATACTGACTACTATAAAATTAAAGAGATGGTAAGAATTTGGAGAGAACTGAGAAAAGAGAAGAGATTGATTGAACACAAAAAATAAAACGAACAGGGAAAATAGGGAAGAATCAAAAAAAAAGGAGCAAAAAAACAAATAGCCAGAAAATAGGAATTCAGTATGAAGTATAGATCAGAAAGGAAAAAATAAAAAACGTAGGAGAACAAATCAAGAGAAAGAGAGAAGGAAGGGTAACCCGCTGAAATTTGAGAAATGAAAGAAAAGATGGGCACCGCCCTTTGTAGTCGTGCCACAACCAAGCGCCAGGCTTCTCACCGGACCACCACAAACGCGACTTCGTCGTCACTGTCACGAGCATCACGCTCGCCTCCCCTTTCCGTCATTACCCTCTGGATCCCCGCGAATGTGACCTCACTGTCGCTGTCGCGAACACCACGTTTGTCGCCGCCCTTGCCCCTCTGTCTTTTCTCTGTCATGGTCGAGCGGGACACTCATTTCCTTCTCTCACGCCTCCCTTCTCTTCTCTCTTTGCAGGATGCCCCCGCTCCTTGCTCGGCCTGGCTTGTGGCCACGCGCAGCCAGGGTGGTCGCCACCCCTTCCATCTCCTTTTCCTCTCTCGCCACCACAACCTTCCTTCTCCCTCCATGGTTGCTCTGCGCAGCTTTTTAATATCTAGGGTTCCCAAAATGGAACCTCATGTGAAGAGCGCCCCCTTCCCTTTTATTTTTAATCTGTTTATTTGTTTTTTTTTCTTTTTTCTTTTACCTATCATTTTTTTTCATTCATTTGGGTTGGGTTTTGTTTGTAAATATTGGGCTTCTGCCCATTTCTTTTCTTTGCTAAATGAACATAGACACCACATTTTTACTAGTTAAACTAGGACAATTTTACTCAACTAAATTTCAGTTTATCACACAAATTTTGAGACCATGTTTTCTTGAAAAAATCATAATAAAATCATGAAGATTAATTTACTAGTAATAATCACTCGAGATTGCTTCCCATTTGATCATTGCGAACACTTTAATTTTTCAAATAAAGATGGGTTGTTTGTGAGGACCACTCTTGATTGCTTCCTGTTTGGTCCCCACAAAAACCTACACTCTTTATAAAAATAAAATCAAGTTTATTTTACTAGTAATGATCACTTGATATTGCTTCCCGTTTGATCATTACGAACACCTTAATTTTCCAAACAAAATAGGTTGTTAGTGAGGACCACTATCGATTGCTTCTTGTTTGGTCCCCACGAAAACCTACCTTTTATATAAAAAAAATATACAATTAGAATCAACCAACGCACAATTATTTTCTACCCAAGAACTATGTAGCCTTTGATTTCTCTACTGCACCCAGAGATACGTAGGAGCAGGAGCTCGTTCCTGTCAAACGCACAACTAAACAACTTTTATTAAGTCCTCTTTTTTTATCTTTGTCAATTCTTGTCTTTTTTTTTAATAAAAGGGGAATAGATATTTTTAGAAGTTAATATAATTTTGCACAATTAGTTAGAGGAAACCTTTTTCAAAAAGATGTTGTAGGGTGCTAATACCTTCCCTACGCATAATTCGACTCCCGAACCCAATTCTGGTCTCAATGACCATTTTCTTTAGAAAGGGGTTTTTTCCAATATTTTTCCTAAATTATTGGTGGCGGCTCCATTAAACTCGAACAAATCCCACCGGATTTTTCGGTCGCTACACAAGGAAATCAGGTTCATTACATGAGCAAAGCCCCAACCATACGATATCTACATCATATTTGGCCACTCAACTTTGGCCTATCAAAACAGCATATCTTGTGTCTCACACCAATGTTGCAATACAATATGGGACACAGTGTTGTAATAAGAAAATTATCTAAACTAGTATAGTACACGACCAAAAACTTTTAACAAACACCTTACATCCATTCTTCATTGAAATAGCTGCGGTCTGGCGGTTTTACTGGTGGTCGAAGGGTCAGCCCGAGGATAGACCACAACTCAAGCCTTTTAACTTGAGCACTCGAGCAAGATGCACCATGTAGAAATGAGTCATTGTTCACATCAATTTTTGAATCAGGCCCCCCATGAAGTATTTTTCCACTTCGTCCTTGTTTAATTTGTCCACTTCTTGGCCCCTTAGGCAATTGGCTACACATTCATTGATTTGTACCAAGAAGGGAAGAAATGGGAGGCAGATGGCTTACAACTAAACATCTCTTGTTGTAGATTTCATTTTGTGCTAGGTTGTTATTGTGATGGCGATGTTCATTAGAATCCTCAAGCAAACCATTGCGTGCCAGCATAGATAACAAGGTATTCCAAAATACCAAACTCTTTAGGGGATTTTCATCAGATACAACAGACACATTCTAGAAAGAAAGAAAAAACATACCTTACACACGACCCTCCCAAGTAGAGCTCACATAGGCATCAATACCAACAAGGCCAAATTTCAAGCTCACAGTAACCAACATACCACCGCCTAAGTGGTTGGGCATGTTCCTTGTAATGACCCCACGACGACTGAACACAGTGAGGGGCGTGTTGTAAGACCATAACGACCTTTGAGGCAAAGCATCAAGCGACTTGTATGCGAGGAGAAACGCTTTGACAGAGATGTCGGCGTGGGAGAAGATTTGGCCGCATGTAAGGCAATTGATGTTTTGGTGACAGAGAGATCTGGATACAGTCCATGGGACGATACAGGAAACTACATGGATTTTCTTATTGAAATGCAGGGTGATAGTTAGGAAACCAACCTGATTGAGGCCAATTCGGAGAGCACAGGAGAGGACTATATCCATTGGTGTTTCAAAGCTTGCACCTATATCCAGTGGCTTTGGTGGAAGGAGTTAGGATCCAGATCTGTGAATGGAAGAGTAGTGACTATGTCTGGTATCTCATATTGGTGACTGGGGAGGAAGAGGCACCCCATTAGTGCACTTTACCCCACAAGATGGGGGGAGGACCTTCTTTTTGGGAGGGAGGACACTCTAGCCGCCTAAAGGAAAACCATTTTCGTAAATCAAAACTTTGGCACATACTAGGAGAACTCATAAATGGTGTTTTGTGAGAGGCGATACGTAGTGGCAGATGTGGATGACTTCCGCTATATGGAAGACGACCCCTAACAAAAAACCTAGGGAGGAGGTGTTGCCGAACACATTGAGGGATATCCTAGCAGACCTACAGAAAACAAAGACAATCCTTCTTGATTTTGTGAATTCAGATATATGATTTTCAGATACTTATATTGGTGGGCAGCATCATAAATTTGGCTTAGGGTGTGTTTGGTTGGGGGATTTTGGAGGGGAGGGGAAGGGCTATTTTAAATTATGTTTGTTTGGTTCAATTTTTTCAAGGGGAGGGAGGGGAGCAAAATCCCTCCTAAACCAATTTTGGCTCCCCTCCCAAAGTGGGGGGGGTTTGGAGGGGAGGGGAAGGGAGATTAAATTATTTAAAATAAAATTACTTAAATATCCTTATATATAATATAATATAAAAGACTATAAGGATATACTAGTAAATTAATCTCTCCCCTTCATTAAAATCTCTCCCCTCCCCTCCAGAACCAAACAAGCAAAGGCTTCTCTTCCCTCCCCTCCCCTCCTCTCAACCAAACACAAAATCAAATTAAATCTCTCTCCTCCCTTCCCCTTCCCTTCCCTCCCCTCTATTAAAATCCCTCCCCTCCCCTCCCCTCGTTGGAACCAAACATACCCTTAAGATCCTAAACCAAAAGGCATGAGTTCGTAAAAAAAATTAAATTTTCACATAGATTCAAACATAGCTATATTGAGTGAAGGAATATATTATAGATCAAAAAACACATGATTGATTTTTTATATTTTTAATAGATACCGCGGGGTGAGGGGGTCACAAAATAATTTTATATATTAATGTTAACGAAGTTTAAAATGTTGGGGGCGAGCCCAACACCAATATTGAGTCACTCCAGGCTCCACCCATACTCAATTATATCTGAAATAAAAATTGGAACAACTATGCGAAAATGGTGCTTACAAAAAATTAAAAACTATGAGAAACCGGTATTCAGTATTCACTAACATTCTAGACTCCCGGATTCATTATTTGATAAGGCAACATTTACTACAAGAATTAAACTGATTAATTATGGGCATCAAGCCATTGGTAATTAAGTTTGTCATTTCTGATAATATCAATATCTATTGGTGTTATTAGTCCATTAAAATTATTATCAAACTGCTAACATCATTTATCAGTGTTAAATATCTTTTATGATTTCATTGAAATGGCCTTGTCTTGAGTACTCTCGAGTCAGAACAGTTCAACTTTATGAGTATATATGCAGGTAATTTAGTCATTTGTAACCAAATTAGATCAAATGTTGTTTTTCTCAACGAAGTACGTAGAAGAGTGAATTGATATCATTTGAAAGCGAAAGTTCATAATTATAAGACTTTTTCCTGAAATATCACTATTCACTGGAGATGTTTGCAATTTTTAAGTTTAAATTATCGGTAAAGACAACCGTGTTCAACAATGATTGATGTAATGACAAATAGTAACATTTTTCAATCAAAATATTTAGCAAATTTGTCAATGAAAAGAAATGGGAACTCAAGCTTTGGAAAACGAGAGGGAAAAGAAATAGGGAAATAGCAGTCTTTTTCGATAGTAGAAAACTTAGGTAAAGTTCCTTAGGTACGATTAGTGTAGTTATTCTCACAAAATAGATAAAATAATAGTAGTTATGAGAGGTTAGAGATATTATGTGCGAATAAAGAGAGAAAATTTTTATCTATTTTGTGAGAGAAGCCACATCAACATTACCTAAGGAACTTTACCTAAGTTTTGTCCTGTATACTAGCAAGATACTAATGCATACGCACGGATCATTATGTTTTCACGCATTTTTAAAATGTATTTGTTTATAAAATTAAAGTTATATATTGTGACAAACATAATTAATTGTTTTATTTCTCTAAAAATATATAAAAAGTGAAAATAAATAACATGTAATATTTCCTCGTTGACACTCAAGAGTAAAATAATTATTTATAAATAACAAGAAAATGTATAAAATTGTTATATGATGAAAGACAATGAAATTATATTAATAACATGTATAGTTTTCCCGTCGGAATTCAACAATAAAATAATTATTTATAAAAAATAAATAATTTATTTGCTCAAAAACGATGAAATCATACAAATAATATATAATGTTTCCCCATCCGACGCAAAAGAAAAACAATAATTTATACTAACATATAATGTTCCCGTGTCGAAAATCATAAGTAAAATAATCATTTATAAATTTTGATATGTGGTCAAAGATGATGAACTTATACCGATAAATGTAAAGGTTCTTCGTTGTGAGTTAAAAGAAAAAAAATTATTTATTATTTATAAATAATAAATACATTTATAAAAATTTAATATAAAAATTTTAAAACTAAAGAAATAAAAAACATAAACGAAAAATGAAAATAAAATAAGAAAGATAAATATAAGAAAAATTAAAAAATTTCCCTTAAGGAGTCATAAGTAAAATAAACATTTATAAATAACAAAACATTTATAAAATTTGATTTTGATATGTGCCCAAAGTCTTTGAACCTATACCGATAACATGTAATATTTTCCCGTCAGGACACACAATAAAAGTAAGGTTTAATTACACTTTTAGTCCCCTATTTTTTTCAATTTGGTGATTTTGGTCCCCCTATTTTATTTTTCGCGATTTTCGTCTCCTACTTTCTCAATTTGGCGATTTTAATCCCCATACTTTTTAATTGCACTTTTAATCCCTCAAAATTATGGATTTTTTGCACTTTTGGTCCCAAAAATCTTGGATTTTGGGAAAGTGGGGGACCAAAAGTGCACAATCCATATTTTTAGGGGGACCAAAAGTACAATTAAAAAAATATGGACACCAAAATTGCCAAATTAAGAAAGTTAGGGGACCAAAATCGCAAAAAATAAAATTAGGGGACCGAAATCACCAAATTGGAAAAGTTGAGGGACAAAAAGTGCATTTAAGCCTAAAAGTAATCATTTATACTCACATATAATGTTTTCCCGTGGAGAATCAAAAGTAAAATAATCACTTATAAATAATTAATACATTTAAAAAAATTTATATGTGATAAAAAACGACGAAATTATATCGATAAAATGTAATATTTTCTCGTCGGGAATTAAATGTGAAATAATAATTTATCATTTATAAATAATAAAAACATTTATGAAGATAAAATTTTAAAAATAAAATAAAAAAGAAAGTAAAACACATAAGAAAAAATGAAAAAAAATAATAAATTTAAATATAAGAAAAAATAGGAAAATTAAAAAAAAAATCGAAAAAGAAAAATAATAAAAAACAGCAAAAATTTAAAAATTAAGAAATTAGGAAAAATATGTAAATAAATAAAAAATAATAAAGTATATACAAATATTAATAAAAAAAAAAAAAAAATTGGAACTAAAAAATAAAATAAAAAAAGAAGTAAAAAGTAAAAAAATATTAAAAAATAAAAATAGTAAAATTTTAAGACAATAAAATAATATTAAAATAAAGTAATATAATATTATATTTTGGGGAGGGAAAAGCTTTTTCCTCTTGGCTGACATGTGTCCAGCCAGGGGTTTGTTTTCATATATAAAATTTTTTATTTTTATTTTTTTGATAAAATTCGTTTTAAATCTGAATATTGATTTAAGATAATAAGTTTGGTTTTCAACTTACTAGATCAAATTCGATGATTTCATCTTACTAGTATTAAATTAAGGTTTGGAGATCATGTCCAAAAAAAGTTACGGCTTAGACTTTAGAGATCATGCATTTTTTTTCTAAGCTAGGGAATATACATTATTCTCGTTAACATGTCTTTCATTTTACTAAAATTTTATTAATTTTTAAGATTAGTTAGGATAAATTTTTCACAAGTAATTAATAAATTTTTTGAAATAATCTTAAAAATAATCAAAAGTATTCTAACTAATAATTGTTTTTTTATATTGATTGGTGATAGTATGATACAGATCTGATGATACGGTTTCGTTTTCGCTATTTTACTCTGTTGCTCATTTTTTCTCCTCCAGTTCACATTTTTTCCTTATGTTGGGTTCTCTATTGGCTATTTGTGCCATATCTGTTTGTGGGATCTCACCCGAACCAACCCACATGTTGTGGCCACCACCCGTCCAATCTGATGACTCAACTAGATGGCAATGGGTTCACAATTACTGTCTTTGGTTTTCATTCAGATTAGGATTTTTTGGACCAATTCCGACCTATATCTAACCCTAATAAAAATCGATGAAAAAAATTTAAGGCCTAAGACACTTGTCTTAACTGTCGTATGCTATTCACAACCTTAAGTCCTCAATACTTTATATTTTGGTTTAGAAAGAAAGTGGAAGAAAGTAAAGTATAAAGAATGACAGCAAGTTGTGGAGAAACTTTCCTCAAACAACGTCAAAGGTGACCACTATTTTTACCAACCTCAAACAAAAGGTATTGTGATGTTGCATTGAGACTCCACATGGATGTCATGGTTTATAGTAAGATTATTGGTTTTGATAATGGTAGTAGTCCTTGGTAGTTCCATGGGTTGTGAGTCTAGGCTCCACAATTGAGGTTGCGGTCATTTCATAGATAAGGAAAGTTGATGGTGATTGCTAAAAGTAAGAGTGTGCTCAATACTTTATCTCAGCGAACCAACATGCAAATTTACTAAATTTCATTTACAAACAACCAATCATTCATTTCAACCTTTGATTTAATATACAATTATCTAATGGTTATTTCAAATAAGTTCACTATTGGACCATTTTCTTCCTGGCACCTCAACTCAAGTCCTGAACTAGTTGAGCACCAGACACCAAATAGAAGCTTCCATGTATATAACTATAATAAGCAATGAGCAAAGGCGTTGCCCCTCTGTAGGAGCAAAGTGTTGCAGTGATTACAATTTTGATGGACAAACTGGTAATATCCTCCGCAACATATTCAAAATATAATTTGTTGCCACCTTTAATTAAGATCAACAAAACAGAAAATTTCTTAAAGGGGAGTCTCATTTGCATTCTTTTAAACCCAAATAGATTTAAGTGTTGGTTCACCGTAAACCATTTGTTGCGTTGGACCATCCTAGCCATCGCCTTCGTTCAAATAGGGAAGTAAGTGTGTCATGTTTGGGTTTGGAACCTCCATACCCAAAATCTGAATAACAAAGGCATTTCCAAACCCTTCTCCATATCCATTGAGGTGCATTTTTCCTCATCCATACCCATATCTGAATAACTTGTATCCCAGTACCCACCCACAGCAGCACCACATACCCAAATAATAGTCTTATATTAAAAATAAAACAAAACTTTTTACCACTACTTTAAATATTTATACAGGAACTTAATATACAGAGGCCATACCCATATGCAAATAAGAACAAAGGCATACCCACATCCATATCCATTCAAGTGTATTTTTTCTCATCCATACCTGCATCTGAGTAGGGTTAAATAAGCTGGGTAAATGGTGGCCTACACCCATTTACATCCGTACATTCAAATTTAAAATTAAAGAAAGCATAATTATCATGCCATCTAGTGTTAAAGTAAAATTTGTGCATTTTTATTACACCTGCATCATGGTGCCATTGCCCATATAAAAGAAAAGGAAAAAAGAAAAATACTATTTGGTGCATAAGGAAAGTAGCTTTTAATTCCCTATCACACAATTTCCATCCCCTTGTGGATTTAAACTGAATGTCACAGTAAGATGAGCACAGACCATTTACCCCAAGAGATACAAAGCATGCCTTGGTATATAAGAAGTATCAATACACCCTTTATGATATATAATATTAAATGGATTTTACATCGCATACACCAACAAAATGAATATGTCTCTGATAAATTCACAAAGACATCTTGCACTCAAAAAAAGGGACTTACATAAACAAACTAATTTGTCAGCTGGTAATAAAAGACTACAAAGTCCAAGCATAATTCAGTGTTTTCATTGCAAAAAATATGTCACTCTTATTTATGGCAACAAATGCCTGGAAAGTTTTGAGAAAATTTTCCTATATAAAGAGTTGAACTATTAATGATGTGCCAGAAAAGAAAAACCAGTTCTAATGAAAAATTAATATACCATTACAATTGGAACCAAAATTATAACGAAACTAGGAGAGAGAAATATAGTGAACAGTTAAGAGACAAAAGTCATTCTGGGTCTTTCACCTAATAGTTAAGCTTTTAGGAAGATTTGGATCTTGACATAATACCGAAGCTTCTACGACTAGTCAGAGTTCGATTCCTGACACTCACATTTTAAAGTTTCAGCACGTATTGAGCCTGTGTTTTTTTCCATTTTTTAAGCCCAAAAGGCTTTCTTGTCATGGACATGTTAGAGATATAGAAACATTTCTAAGCCTCCACCTAATCATTGATGACATGGTGGCCAGGAGTTTGACCCTAACCAAACATGTTTTAATCATATTTTTAAGGTTATAAAATTGAAAATATAGAGCCATGAAATTATCTCTAAAATGAATTAAAAAATAAATTCCTATGCCAAATGTATCTGGTTTCTGAGAAATGTAAATGAAGCATTGTATCAGAAACATATCACACACATCAGGAGATAAAGCACATTTAGCGATATTAATTTGCAATATATCATTAGTATAAGTTGTATGGAGTATTTGAGTAGTCATCCAATAACAAGAGAAAGACTTGACCTTATAGGGAACTCTGGACTTGCTTACCGGAGCTTCTCAAGAAAGAATTTCCAAGTATTCAAGCAAAAAGTGAGCGAATGAAAAAAGAGCTCAGAAGAAAACTCACCAGCGGTAGTCAGACAACAGATCGACAAAGACTCCAACTTTAGCTTATGAAGCATATGAAAATAAATATCCCAGCTCAGGTAGTTGCCTACTGAATGCTGATAAAGTTAGATGACCCTATAAAAGAGATACTCACACATATATAGCTATATTCATTCTTTTTTTTTCCCTCTATTTTTGCTGAGAATAAATTCATTTTTTGATTAATGCTAAATACTTTAAACTATATGGCACAGAAAAATTACTTAATTGACAAAAAAGTTTCTACGATATGCTTTAGAAAACAGTTAATAAAAACTACATTAACCTATTCATAGGTTACAATTAATGTGTATGATTTCTTTCAAAAATATCCCAAGTATGAACAGCACATGGTTTCAACAACTATAGAAGTCTTTTTTCCTCTAGATTAGGACATAAATGAATTCAAGAATTAAAAAACTAAAATAAAATAAGCAGATAATATATACAGTTCCTTCATAAATGAAAGGACAGAGAATATATGATTAGAAACTTAATGGTACAAAAATAAAAGATTAAAGGATTTCAGCCTAATCAAAACCTAGGCAACAAAACTTCAGTAAAGCCTAATCATTGTGCACAACTATTACCATCTCGATTTGTCAAATTAACATACTTAAATGGTACAAGCATGAGGGAGGGTTAATGACTTTCAAAGTTCCCCAATCAAATATCCACTCTTTCAACTAAACAGATTCATTACATCTTACCGGAGACAATGAAAAAAGATGGAACAGCATGCATGTAAAGGTGCCACAAAGTTTGCAAGATTGCTGACCTAGTTAAAGCCAATACCCATTTCCTTTCGTTTCAGTTCTAAAGCAATACGTTCATTTTCAAGCTTCATCCTTTCATTTTCTAGACTCAGCTTCTCCAACTCCCGGTCCTTTTTCTTACTAAATCTCTGCCACTTGAATCTCTGTTTCTCCAATTCCAACATCTCAACCTGAATTTGTAGCTTTTGCTCTTCTAACTGAAGTTGGCGCGATTCAACCCATTGCTTTTGTAACCAAGCTGCTCTCATGCTTTCAGGTAAAACTTGATTAACATCAGAATGGACCATCTGTCCATGGGGATATGAACTTTTGTTGTAATCTTGACAATTTAAAGAATTACCAAAAATATTAGCATCTTCTTGGCCTTGGCTTTGTTTCAATTTCTTCATAGAACCACCTAACGGCCCATACATTCCTCTGCTATCACCATGGGAAGCACAATTGTCTCTAAAATCATCATGATCGTCAATTTCCGCATCTTGCTCATCTTCATCTTGATCATCAAGATGGGACCTTCTGATATCATCGTTATCATGGTCATCCCTATTTCGGAGAGCTAAGTGCAGCGAACGTTGCAATGCGGGATCATGCGGTAAATGCAACCTATTGCCATTATGGTAAGAACACATCTCTTCATAGAACAAGTGTTTTGAGTTTAATATTTTTCGAACATCGTCCTTTTCTTTCTCGGAAAGATAATCTATTACATCCAACAGCGCTGGATTTTCAACAACCTGACAAGAAGTTCCCCTCCCTAGCATATCATTAAGCTTTTTATACCTTTTATTAAGATCGTTGAATTTATCCTCACATTGCTGAGGTGAAACATGATAACCCCTTTCAGCCATGACCTTAGATACAGATTTCCACTTACCCTTCTTCTGTAAAACAGCAAATTTCCTTCTTCCACTGCCACCACCATCAGAAGTTATATCCTCACCTATATAAGAAACAGCTGTGATCAGAAGCTTTACCATCTTATCAGTCCACTTCACCCGCTGCCAAGGCGATCCCTTTTTACCTCTAACTGCTTCGTGCTGACCATCAAAACCATCCTCAGCAAAGCTAGGCTCATCTTCCTCACTTGCTGAGTTTTTACTTCTCTCTCCTCCCTTACTGTAATCTGTCATTGAAATGGTTTGATCACAGCTCTGTAAGGTTCCCACTGTGAGTGGAAAACCATCATGACGCGGATGAGTTTGATGGTGGTGCATGGTGTGGGGATGATGTGCCTGATGATGATTAACCTGAATTGATCCTGTCAAATCAAAACCACCAAAAGAAGTCCCACCTTGAAGTATTCCTCCTCCCTGTGACAAATTCCCTTCCATTGCTTCTCACAAACAACAAACACTCAAATCAATCCAATGAACCCATTACACATCAAACCCTATTTCAAACCCCAATTACTTTCACCTATTCTACAGATCTTCCAACAAAAATAGCCACCAATCTAACCATAAAAACATAATTTCAAAGACCAAATCCTCCAATCCACTGAGAAGAAAAGAAAAAAAAAACTCACTTCACATGCCTAAAGAAGGACACAGTTCCAAAACAAAACCCAGAAGCAAAACAATAGGGGAAAATACAGAAACAAAAACCTTCAAGGTCCATCAATAAAGGAAGATAAGTAACTTATCTGCTGGAAACCTGCAAAGAATTGCTCATTCCAAAGCCAGAAAAAAAGGAACTTTTAGCAACCAAAGACGGAATCCAGAGCTGAAGATCACGAGAAACTCTCCTATCACACAGCACAGAGGAAGAGGAGAGGAGTTAAAGGCTCTGAAAACTGAAAAGAACCCCGGCTAAAAGGAAAATACAGAAACCCAGTTTAAAAACATAGACAACACGAGAAAAGCCGTGCCGGTAATAATAAATTAATGAAAAAAAGTAAAATAATTAAGATTAATTTAGTTTAAAAATTATAATTATTACTACCTCCGTCCCATTATACCGATCGTTCCAGGGTTAAGAGAGCACAATCCGGTTGGTAAAATTGTGTGGACGTTGGGAACAAAATTTGAACTCGTATCGCTCTACTTCCCCTCCCTCTAACTTCCCCCCATTAACCATCTATACTAGTAGGGGTGTTCAAATCCAAACCAATCCAAAGAAAAACCGCAAGCTGATAAAAAAACGAAAACCGCAAAAAACTGAATTATTTTGGATTTATTTGGACCACTTTTTATTGTTAACCGCGCGGTTCAGTTCGGTTTACGGTTGGCTTACCTAGAACTGAACCAATCCAAACCAAACTGCATGTTGTTAAAAAATTAAATTCAAATAGAATTTGAAGTAAATCCACTCTTTAAATATTTACCAAACTGAAACTTAACCAAACCAAAGTAAATTTACTCTTTAAAGATTTACTAAAAAAAATAATTCTTTAAAAAATTGACTCTAAATATCTTATTTGAAGTAATATAAATAATTAATATGTAATGTTCGGCAAAGAGTAAAAATCGAATCATCTGATCAATCCAAACAGTATTTAATCGCATCGGATTGGTTCGAATTTTTTTAAGGAAGTCATCCAAACCAAACCGAACCGTATGTTGTTTTAACCTTTGAATCGAATGGCTTTTTGTTTCAAAACCGAACCAAACCGCACTGCGAACACCCCTATATACTTGGTCCAAAAAAATACTGGTCGTTTAAGGTATCACATATTTCTTAAGAAAATTATTGGTTATGCTAATTTCTATAGTAAAATAATGTGTTGTGACTAAAATACTCTTATACTCCTATTTATAATCAACTCACTACAGTTGTAACTACTCCAACTTAAATTAAGGTATTATTGGAAAAAATAAATATTATCTTGGTATTGTAAAGTGACAAATAATTTGAGACAGATAAATATTCCAAACAAGACACTTAATATGAGAAAAAGGGGGTAATTAATGATAAAAGTAATAATTATGATTATGATAACACAATTAATTTTTAATTAATATTTATATCTTTTTAATTTTGTTTTTTAAAAATACTCCTATACTTCACTTCAAAAGAACTAAATCCAAATTGACTAGACACAAAATTCATAAATACAATCAATTACTACTTCATTTTCAATTTAATTGTTGTTTTATGGATTGAGATTAACCGCCGGTTTTAGAGAAGGCAACCGACCATATGTATTAAGGACAAAAAAAGATTAATCGTCGTTTACTATTTTTAATGTTGCATTATTTTATTTTTTTCCATCTTTTCACTATAGTAAATTGTGCATTCATTAATGATCTATTTATAAAAATTGAAAAAACAAATAAATTTCAAGGGCCAAGTTTTGTAAAAGTATTCTAATCGGTAGCTTGTTTAAATGATTTTCTTAATCTTGATGAACAAACCTTAAACGAAAGTTAAATTGAAATGGAGAGAGTACGGTTTTGTTTGAAAACACACGGGAAAATCAATAACTATACATAATGGATTAGTTTTAAAGATGAACGATCCGCGGGTTTTTTTAATATTTTGGGCGATATAATTCGTATCATCCGAGGTTATATTGTTTTTAGATGGAGTAATTTAATTTAAACATATCCCAAAATATTATTCATGTTATGTTATTCACGTAATACACATAGTTTTTTTTTGTCTGCACGCAACTGTAGAGACTAATCTCTTGGACAATATCATGTAGGCGTTAAAGTTCTCCCTCAAGAGTTTTAAAATTGATGTATTCCCATAATTGTTACACTGATACCATGTAACAAATGTGAGCCCACCAACTTGGTGTTGGAAGAGTTGATAATGTGACTCTCCGTAAGAAAAGAGCTAAAGTTCGATTCTTGAAATCGCTCAATTGGAAGACAGCCTAATCTCATGGGGAAAAAAAAAGGTGTCTCAATACCAAATCGAGGATTAGTCTTTATGCGGACCAAATAACCTAAGTCATTGAAACACTCTAGAGCGCCCAAGTGAAAGACCCTCATTTTGTGGGTTAGAAAAAAATAAAATAATGTGAGCCGGTTATTTTCCTTACAAAAATACAAAAGTGGGCTTGTGGTGAGTTATTTTAAGGATAAAACTTACATCAAGTTTTATAGGTCAAGTTCAATAATTTATTCTCTCAAAAAATTGGTTACTTTTTATAAAAAAAGTACAAAAGCAGTTACTCAATATATCTTTTTAAAAAATAATCAACTTTTTGTGAGAGAAAATGATTAAACTTGACCTATAAAATTTGATATAAGGGTTATCCTTATTTTAATAGTTGGGGTGCATGAGACGCCAAGGGAAGGGAAGAACCTTAACAGGTTCAGTGTATGGGAAGATCTGGTGGGTCCACAACGAGACAAGTTGACATCACATTCAAAAAATAATGTTATTTACTCGTTGTGAATAGTTGAAAATAGAGAAATAGGGACATGCGTCGTTAATGTAAATCAATTTTACACAGATATTTAATAAGAGCTTATTATTTGATAGTTATTTTTAAAATGCTGTTAAAAAAGTGGCTGACATGGCAAAATAATAAATTTTTATTGGATGTATATATAAAATTGGTTTACATCGACGGTGCATATTCTTTCAACTCTTGAAAATAACGCCAAGCATATTATAGTCGGCACAGAATAATGGATTTTGGTGGGGGTTGGGACCCTTTTTGTTGCAATAGACACTTAGTAATTTAGAAGATATAAGTAGGCTAAATTATACATTTGGTCCTCTATGTTTATTTTAGTTTTCAATTTAGTCTTTTACGTTTTATTTGTTTCGTTTTGGTCCCTTACGTTTTCAATGTTACAACAGGTTAGTCATTTCCGTCGCTAAAAGTCAATTGTCCGTAGCTAAAAGCCAATTAACATTTTGGAAAATGGACTTTTAGCTATGAACAATTGGCTTTTAGCGACAGAAATGACCAAATTGAAAACTAAACTAAAACATAGAGGACCAAAACAAAACAAAAAAAATTTAGAGGACGAAATTGAAAACTAAAATAAATATAGAAGACCAAATGTATAATTTAGCCATATAAGTATTTAACCCTCATAATGCAATGCCGTCTTCAGGTTTCTTTTGTTTTGATTAATATTAATATATATCCATTTACCAAAAAAAAATATTAATATATATCCTAATACCAAAAAAAAATATTAATATATATCCATCCATTCTCCCGTGTGTGTGTGTATATTTTTGGACTTGTTCTGCCGTATAATTTGAAGCGCCCTTTTCCTACCCGATATAATAGTATACTACTACCTCTGTTTTGTATTATTTGTGGCTTTCAAAGTTCAATGTCATACTAATTACTTATCTGTCAATTATATTTATAATTATTTATTGTAAAGAGAGAAATATATATAATAAAGTAATGAGAAATTAAGGGTATCACATAAAAAAAGACTAGTAATTTCATAAAAAATTTATTAATTTTATTGGTTTGTGTAAAACAACTTTAAACAACATGTAAAAATGAACGGAGGAAGGGATGGACATACGTTTGATAGATTATGCATTCATGCATAATGGTTATTATTGTTGGGGGGAAGGCAAATGAAGAAACACTACCGTGGATGCCATAATGGATGTTATCCCGACCAAATCATTAAACAACTTGGGAGTGTACACACCCCATTAAAATCATTCTAAATGACTCTAGCTAATGTTAAGCCCACAGATGACCTTTCAACTACATGCAATCCTAACTATTGGGATAAGAGGAGTACTAGTAACATGTTCTTTCTAACACTCTCTCATGTTTGGTTGAAATTCACGTGGGTCCAACTAAATCATGTAGGTTCTATTTCTAAAGTAGTGGGTCCCACATGAAGTTCAACCAATCATAGAAAGAATGTTGAAAAGAGTGTGTTAGAGGATGTATTGCCAACATTTTTTATTGGGATAAACTCCAATTAGCGACCCACTTCGCAGAAGTATTACCTTTATGAAGCATATTACTAAAAGCAACTTCCCAATTACGCGACAACCAACCATGTATACACTTATAGAACTTGCTTCTAGAGCTTGCAAAGCCACCTTTCTTAATACTTGATATAATGTTGGCAGAGTAAATACCTAAATTGATCAAAAAAAAATTACGGAGACTAATTTAGTCCCTGAGAAATAAAAAATATCAATTTGATCCTTAAAAATCTTCAATGTGGGTCAAATTAGTCATTTTTAGGATAATTTTTAGGGATATTTTAGTCTCTATCAATAGGGGCGGAGGCAAGGGGGACTCATGGGTATGGTCTCCCCTATTTTTTTTAACTTTGTTTACTATCATATACAAATTTAATTTATGGCCCCGATAACTTTGACCTCTCATCTTTTGTTTATTTTTTGGTTACACGCTAGTTAACTGCATAGAGTAAAAAATGTGCCTTATCATTTGTTTTTAGATATTAAAATTAATTAGTCTTTAAAAAAATCATTTCTTCTCTCATCCACTACACAAAATAAAGGACTGCATACTTTTTGTGTGGAAACCTTTCTTGTTTTGTCTTTATTACAATACCAAGCATTACTATTAGGTATTCATGTCTACCAAAATATGTTTTTTTTACTGGATTCAACATATATGTTATGTATGAGGAAATTTGAATTTTTTTATTTTGGCCTCCCTGAAGGTCAATTCCTGGCTCCGCCTCTGCCTATTAAGGACAAATTTGACCCACATTTAAGATTCTTATGAACTAAATTGTTATTTTTGATTTCTCAAAGACTAAATTGGTCTCCATAATTTTTGTTGGAAACCAATTTAGGGATTTTATCAATGTTGGCATCATCAAACTCCATAAGGACTTTCCTTCTTTTGCTACTCCATAGTCCATACTACTTCAAGTGGTATTGAAACGAGGCTTAAGCCTGTGTTTTGAGATATGATAGTTGAACATCATTTTTTAAACACCGTATCTCGACACCGTCTTTTGATCTCTCTTTCTCTCACCACTTTCGCCTATCTTTTCTCTCTCTTGCTTGTCGGCTATACATCAGAAAACAAGGAGGACACAATATGGTGTCCCAAAAATGGTGTCCATTTAACTTTTCTGCCGTGTTTTATATAATTAGTTTATAAAAATTTATTATATTTCGGGATTTAATATTTTCAATATTTTAATCTAATCTCACATTTTCTTAAACTGTCGACATCTCATTTTGAAAACCCAGTTCGATAACTTTTGGTTAATTAATGCACTTGTTAAAATAAAGGATTTAATAGCTAATAAATAGCTCAACTTACATCTTTAAAATTGCAACGCGATAATGAAGACAAAGGATATCTAAATGCTTTTTATCGGTTTTTTTTTTGACAGGAATGCTTTTTATTGGAATTAAACTCTGATTAATAATAATGTTAATAATAACAAAATTATGAGGAATAAATTGATGAAGAGACGAGGCATCAAGCAAAACATTAAATCATAAATACAATTTGTTTTCATTTAACTCTGGTCGACATTCTTTTGCTTATTTAACCCCTCATTTGTTGTTTTAGCTTGGTAACTCTTGTTTATAGTAAAAGACAAAGAAAAAAGAGGCATATTTTGTTCTGTGTCACGCTAAAGACGTGAGTGACTGAGTGTACTATTAACCAGTGGGTGAGTCAATGTCTATAAGTAGACTGAATTAGCCTCTACCTCTTACTCTCTCTTCACCTGCTTCTTCTCTTCTCTTCTCCCTCCAACTTTTTCCTCCTTTTTTCTAATTCTCCTTCTTCCAAACAGATTCCCGAGAAAAACCCTTGCTAGGAAAATGCTCCTTTACCTCCTCCAACTCCACAACAGCTCTCTGCCGTCTCTTCCAAATAACATTGTTCCTGATATTCCTTTATTATTGCTATTATCTTTCTTTTTGGGAACATTTCCATACCAAGATCTTGATCTTAGGTTTAGAAGCTACTTCTTTATACGTTTAACAACATTCTCGCAAAGTGTAGTCAAGTTTTGTTACTTCAGGATTCCTAGGTTCTTGGAAAGATTCTTGCATTTTGACTCAATTACTCATTGGTCGGGGATTTTTTCGAGAAAATTACAAAGCCCGACCCAAGTAGTGGTCGATAATGTTTTAGCCAATACGATAGACGTCTCTGAACTAGGTTGTTTAATCCAAAAGTGTAGAGACATTCTTGTTTTGCATTCACACTTTAAGGCATAGTTTATTAGAAGCAAGCAAATATGATAGCCCATGCCCTTGTTAGCGAGGCCATATCCTGAGCTCGTCCCTATGTTTTTGAGCCGGTACCGATTTATTAGAGACATTATTAAGTTATAAATGCAATGATTTTATTTTAGTAAAAAAAAACAAATTAAGAAAGCTTGAAGTTGAGCTTTTTTGTTAGGATATGTGACATTTTTTGTTTATAAAAACTAGTGACAAATAATTTTTTTACTGATAGGCTTAAAACAAGGTCTTTAGTAGCTTTATCCTTAAACTGACCTCTTAACCTTGGGCCGGCCCCGAGTCTGAGAGCGTGGGTTCCATAAAATTTAAAACAAGAAATGAGGAACGAAAAACAGAGAAACAAGAATAGAAGAGAAAATGTGTGGGATATTTGCATACGTATTTGAATCACAATAGGTGTTGTTCAACGGCTTGAGACGGTTGGAACTTGGAATCGTGTGTGCAAAATTTGAAGGTGATGTGTTATTGAATGGAAACAGAGGTTGGATAAATAGAACTGAACTTGGAGGGAATGTTTCAGTACTCACGCGATGAGGTATTTCTTGGATGGTTATGAATTGATTTTCAGGTTGCCTCATAGATAAAATTTCCATGTAATTGCCTCTTAGATGGTTGTGAATTTCGAAATCCCTTTCCAGATAATCAAATAAAATCATAATTTGAATAGAAAATAGTAGTAAAAGAATAAAGTGAATTGTCTCTTTCAAGTTATATACATATATTTCCTAATTCCTAGCATAAGCAATTCCTGAATTTTCAGATAATGGAAGAGTGGGTCGAATAGTTATGGCTGCTGTTGCAAAACACCTTACTCCTGTTGCGTTGAATTTAGAGGTATTGTCTAAGCCTTTATTTTCCAATCACTTGCTATATTTTATCCTCTTGGCCTCCTTCAAACTCATTCTTGAATCTTGACTTAAAATTAATTTGTATTTACAATGTTGCAGCTAGATGAATAATTTCGAGGCAAGTGGAGCTGTAACAATGGACAACAAAAGACTGAAATCTTCCATGTGTAGTTAGAGTTCTAAGTCCTTTTGTTTGTTTATTTAGTGTTTTTTTTGGTGTCTCTCATTTCCAAGTGGATGCCTTAAATACTGAATTGAAAAACTTTTACAGAACGGACTCAATGGAATCAAAAGATCTGTCCGGCATTGTGAATTCCAACCATTTTGCTCGCTTAACAAAGATCTTGGATGACGATAAGATTTCTGGCAAGACTGTTTATGGAGGTGCAAATAATGAAAGCAAACTATAAGCTCTTCTCCTATATTTTTGTTTTGTTTTTTGTTTTTTTACTTTAGTAGGTAAAGCTTTTATACAGTGAAATGCAATATATTTGACTCAGGCAAATTAGAGGAGAATTACTTGCTCCCATTATTTTATTGGATGTTCCATGAGATCTCTGATAATGAGTGACGAGATCTTTGGTCCATTGCTTTCCATCATCATGGTAAGAATAAAAGCTCATAAAGAACTCTTTGTATGATATTTTGTTCAAATTTCATTTGTTTTTCTTTGGTTACTTTTTTATTAGCATATTACAAACAATATATCACATAGTTTTTCAACATGTTTTCAAGCTGCATGATAATTGATATGAGCTTCTTCGGGTGGGATAACTAGAGTCAAAAATAATTTCTCACCTTGTAAAGTTAATACTCATTTAGAACAACAGAGATAAGATATCCCAGGCAAAACTTCAAAATTTATTTGTTTATACACCTCATCGCAGAGCTTCTGATATAACAAAATGTTCGAAGTTTGATGAAGTTTTCCCCAAGATATGAGGTGAGAAATGATTTTTGACTCTTGTCCCACCTGAAGAAGCACATATCAATTATGATTTTTCTTGAAAACATGTTGAAAAACTATGTGATGTATTGTTCGTATAGGAGTAGTGGAAAAGCAACCAAAAAAGACAAATGAAATTTGTATAAAATATCATACAAGGAGTTCTTTATGAGCCTCTGTTCTTATCGTGATGATAGTAATGAACCAAAAATCTCGTCACTCATTATCAGAGAATCTCATGGAACATCCAATAACATAGTGGGAGCAATCCTCCTGTAATTTGCCCAGGTGAAGATCTATTGCAATTCACTGTATTAAAAGCTTTAGAACTAAAACCATTGGTTCTTTCAATAAAAGTTTTCCAACCAGTGTTGAAGGCATCCACATGAAAATGAGAGGCATAGAAAACTAAACAAACAAAGACATTTAGAATTCGAACTACACATGGAAAATTGCGTACCAACTTGGGAGCTATGAGCCTTTGTTCTTACCGTGATGATGGGAAGCAATGGACCAAAGATTTTGTCACTCATTATCAGAGAATCTCGTGGAACATCCAATAAAATAGTGGTAGCAACCCTCTTGTAGTTTGCCAGGCTCAAGATCTGTTGCATTTCACTGTATAAAAAACTTTAGAACTAAAACCATTGGGTTCTATCCATAAAAAATATACAATCAGTCTTTAAGGCATCCACCTGGAAATTAGAGGCACCAAAAACTAAATAAACAATGACAAAGATTTAGAAATCTAACTACACAGGGAGCATAATGTTTTGTTGTTATAACGTAATCGGGAGAAATGCAAGCTTGTCTATTGTTACAATTGCACTTGCCTGAAATTATCGTCTAGCCACAACCTTGTATATACGAATTAATTTAAGCCAAGATTGAAGAATGGATTTGAAGGAGGTCAATCAAATAAATGCATCCTTGGGATGAATGATGATAAAATACAAAGTGGTTGGCTTCATTACGAATCATACTAAACTGTTGGACTATAGTGCTCAATTAGCCAAACCAAGCTCATGAAGACTATTCAAGACCACGAGGAGACTTGTGAAGCTGACAAACTATGGTAGATGATTCCACTTGAGCAACAAACTCAGGTGGTTGCTCCATATACATTTCCTCTTCGAGATCATAATGCAAAAAGACATTTTTAATGTCAAGTTGACGAAGAGGCCAGTGTCAAATGACTGTAATAGATAAGATGAGTTTAACAGAGGTCATTTTGGCCACATGTGAGAAAGTATCACTGTAATTCAGCTCAAATATTTGAATGTATCATTTAGTCACCAAACGAGTCTTAAATTAATCAATCTTACCATTAGGTCCAATCTTAACAATATACAGCCAACGACAACCAACCAAAGACTTCCCAAAAGGTAGATGGATCAGTTCCAGGGTACCACTGCTTTGAAGAGCACCCATGTACTGGTTTATGTGTCTGCTGCGAGTCTGACTTGGAGAATGTGTGGCATAATTTTGTTTCTTGTTTGCATAACATGAACTGTTGGAACAAATTGGGCCTTATGGACATAGTTGAGAGTAGCAGGGGAGCTATGTGCTTTAAAAATTGGTTTTTCAATATGCTTACACTGCTGGATGATGCTAATAAATCTATTTTTGTGGCAACTTTGTGGAGCATATATATGGAAAGCTAGGAATGATCAAGTTTGGGAGAATTCAGTGACAGAGGCAACCAATATATGTTTTCGAGCAGCAACTCTACAATCCGATTGGCAACATGCTCGCGGTTTGCTTGATCAGGTTCAAGTGCAGTTGTGATTAAGTGCTCCTTCATCTTGGATAAAAAACCTCCAAAAGGTTATTTTAAGTGCAATGTAGATGCATCATTCGACAATGAATTTGATCACACTGGCTTTGGTATGTGCATTCGAAATGATGCTGGTGAGTTTGTAGCAACTAAATAAATATGGAATAATCCTTGTCTTGAGGTTCCGGAAGGAGAAGCAATAGGATTATTACATGCAATTCAGTGGGTCTTAAGTTTGGGTCTTAGTAAAGTCATTTTTTAGTTTGATTGTAAATTTGTGGTTGATTATGTCAGCTTCAGTAGAGTAGATGTGTCAGAGCTATGATCCATTATCAAGGAGTGTTTTAGTTTATTACAATCTTTTCAAAACTTTAGTGTGAAATTTATTCGGATGCAAGCCAATTAGGACCGTTCAAAGCTTAGTAAGGGTAGCCCTTTCCATGTCTAGCCCCATTTTTATATCTCATCCCGCATTTTATTACTTTGGTGATTGCTAATGAAATGAATTATTTTTATTCCCAGCGAAAAAACCATTAATTAAAGAATTTTCTTGTTTTACCAAATGGGTGTGACTCAGTTGGTTAAGCAGCGCTGAGTTGGTGGGGAGGACTATAGGTTCGATTCCCACCGAATACATTCTTTGGGAAGAGAGATGAGCCTTAAGTTGTGACCTGACTCCGAACTTGAGATTAGTACCATAGCCGATCCAAAAGAGCGAAGTTGTGGGGATACTCCAGTCGGTCTACTTGACTACAAAGTGACTAATTAGAATGAGTTTTAACCAACCAAAAAAAAATTCTTGTTTTAAACAGAAGAGGTACATTTTAATTCTTAACGGGAAAAAAAGAAGCACTGTTTTCTCTCCGTTAAAGGAAAGCATCACCGGTGGATACTATTAAAATAAGTACGCAGCCAAAACTCACAAAATTCTGTTCCCCATAGTACCCTCATTTGTTGACTTAAATTATTCATTCTACCACTGCGCTAAACCTTTAACCCAGGGCCCACACAGTCATTCCGCAACCACTACCTCTACAAAAAAATTTTGTTTTCTCTCCGTTATAGGAAAGCATCACCGGTGGCTACTATTAAAATCTGTACGCAGCCAAAACTCACAAAGTTCTGTTCCCCATAGTACCCTCATTTGTTGACTTAAATTATTTTCTACCACTGCGCTAAAACCTTTAACCCAGGGCCCACACAGTCATTCCGCAACCACTACCTCTACAAAAATTCATCATCATTCATTCGAACGACACCGTTTCACCCACTCCCCGGCACCGTCGTGGCTTCAGCTTCGCCAATTACCAGCTTTTTCGCCTCCCTTTCGAATTAATTTCCATTTTTTCCCCTCCCCGGTGCTTCAATTTCCAATTCACACCAAACAGGGTTCAATTTCGCAAGAAACCCGAATCCAAAAGCTTCGATTTTCGATCGTACCGAAATGGAGCCCTAAAAAAATCTTCCCTTGGGTTTTTGTGTGTTTCTGGGATTGAAGGTTTTGATTCTTTCAGGAATGTCGGATCAAGGAGAAGACGAAGATTTGCAAATGGCGATTGGGATGAGCATGCAGCGCGGGACGCCGGAGCCGAAGCGCAGCAAGCCGAGGGACGCAGTCTCCGGTGTCGTTTCGGGGTCACCGGAGGAGTCGCCGGAATCAAAAACGCGGCGACGGGAACTCATGGCGGCGGCTGCTGAGAAGAGGATGACTGCGGCCGCGAGGTTTTCGGCTTCACCGCCGGCGGCAGGTAAAGGGGGGAAGAAGGGTGGTGAAGTTGGGAGGAGAGAAGAGAAGTTGCCTTTCAAAGGTGAGAACTTGAGCAAGGAACTGTCTGTAGAAGAAGCTAATGAGTTGTTTGTTATGGTGTTTGGGAGTGAAGTCTCAAAGGACATTCTCGCTCAGTGGTGCAACCAGGGAATAAGGTAATTGCTACTGCTGCTGCTTATTTTTGTTGTGTTGTGTGGGTAATTTTCACGCGGTTATTTTGGCCGAGCCAAGCTTGATGTTTTAACATGAAATTTTGTTGAAGGGACTCGTGTTTGTGATTTGAACTTTGCAAGTGTCTACATGTCTAATATGTGTTTTTTTTTTTTATTTATAATTTTGAATTACCTTTTAAATTATTTGAAGTATA
Organism: Calophaca sinica; assembly: GCA_037113605.1. Classification (NCBI taxonomy): domain Eukaryota; kingdom Viridiplantae; phylum Streptophyta; class Magnoliopsida; order Fabales; family Fabaceae; genus Calophaca; species Calophaca sinica. Next base: position 16,440,083 of record CM073730.1, on the reverse strand, counting down.
TGGATATGTCGCCTCGAGTAAGGTTCAACGTGAACTTTAGTTTATTGTTTGTAACACAACCCTTTAACATGTTCGTGTATTGAAACCTTTGTTACATGTTTAACGAATTACTGGACCTGAAACTGAAATCTTTTGCTGTACTTGGAGTTGCGGTTTTCTTTAAGTTTGTGGAGTTTTTTAGATTTTAGTTTTTATTTTTCAATGCCGTGATGCACATTCCTGCTTGTGCTAATATTGTTGTTAAAATTCTCTTCTGTCTGTGTCTCTTGTTTTTGTGTGTTTGGAGTCTTGGTGCATGTTTTTTGTTGTTGCATTGGTAAAGTTCCAAATCCATGTTTGCCCAGAAGCAGCAAAGACATTTTTCTCCATTTGCATGCATTGGAACACATGCATACAGAGAACTGATGTGCATTTATTGTGGATTTATGCAAATGCTATTGTTTGTTTGTTCTGACTCAGGATATGCATATATTCCTTGTTTATTTGTGATTGGGGAGTAGCTAGTCTGAATTGTTACTAATACAATCTTGAGAACTCTCATGACTTAACAGCTATACTCTGACCAATTATTATCATATATAATATATCTAGCAAACTTGGTTATTCTGGCATTTGAAATTGCTATTACTAGGAATAGTAAGGGGGAAAAAAGATATTTTTCTAACCATTTATATCCAAATAATTCATTATTCTAGTACTGAAAACACATGAAGAGTTTCTTAAATCTGACTTGACAGTTTGAGTCTTGGTGATCATGCATAAAAATAAATATGAAAAAGAGTTAATAAGTAATAGGAATGGAGTAAAAATGGTAGGTGTCTGTTAGGCTGGTTGGTGAGAGGGTTTGTTAGTTAGGTTAGTTGGGATGAGATAGTTAGAAGAAATAAGGAATGTTGCCTATAAATAAGAGGAGGGGTTGAGAGGAAGTGGTATCTAGTCATTTGAGAGAAAATAAGGGCCTTTGGGTATGGAGATTTTTTGACCCTCGAGGTGTTGCATTGTTTTGTTTTGTAATCAAGGGAGATTTGTCCTATCTTTCTAATAAAATAATAGGGTTCTATCAACTGGTATGAGAGTTCCCACATCCAAAGAGCATGGCATCGTGGGCATGAGAATAGAGGTGCAAATAGAGACCACGAAAAGAGGTTTGCAAGAATTGAGGCAAAAGAGGAAAAAGGCAGCAAAGCAATGGTTACTAATAGAAGCTCGTGTTAGGAATATAAAGGCTTTGGTGCAAGAGATCTTGTGCAGGATGGACCAAATTCTTTGGAATCCAATGATCACTTCAAGAGGAAGCAAGGGTGTGAGTACTAGGCACAACAGAAATAGAGAAGAATCAAGACTGGCTGATATGCCAACAAAAGAAGAGTAATACTAGTAGTACACTCTTTAACACACTCTCTATTATTGAGTGAAATTCATGTGGGACCCACTAAATAATGCGGGTCTCATTCCCTACTCAATGGGACCCATTCCCAAAGTGGTGGAACCCACATGAATTTCGGCCAAGGAGTGTGTTGGAAAAAAACGTATTAGAGAGTGCGTTGCCAACATTGCTCAGAAAAGAATCAAAACACCAGGAGGTGGAAACAGTAATGTCTGAAGATTAGAGCCAAGAATCAGTGGCTTAGAAGCGAGATACTGATAAAGCAAAGGAACATGAATTGGGAGAACTAGGAATCTTGAAACCGAAGGGGAACCAAAAATCAAAAGCAAAGATGAAGCCTTAATGCCAAGAATCTGGGTGGCCTGTCATGCCAGAGCCCTTTTGGTTGACAATGCTTAGGCCCACTCATCTTGTGTGAAAATTCAACTTTTTATCTGATTAGGGACGGCAAGGATCAAAATGTAGACCACTTGGTCATAGAGGCCCAAATACCATGTTATGAACTAACCATCCCAAAAGCTTAAGCTATTAAGTGAAGATACATGAATGATTTTTATATTATAATATCTCTAACACATTGTATCATTGGAGGATGTTCCATATGAGCTATGTGACCATTATTGTCTTCCACTTTAAAGTAGACAATGTGGAAATCCAAAGTGAGCCTAAATTATGCAGGTATCTTTTAGTATATGTAGTTATGTTTTTTCCATGCACAAGTTATCTTCCTAATGTTGAAATGGCAGAACTTTCCACAAAATAATCTGATCACTCTTAGTGAGGACAGTAAGGAAACGGAGTCCCACTATGATCTCAGAATGTCATGGCAACATTCTGGGGCATGTAGGACAACATTATTATGGATTTATACAGATAAATCATGGACCTTTCCGTTGACAACATATTAGATACAAGTAATGCAATCACATATTACATATTTTTCATTATAGGACGAAATGGGCTTACTTGGTGTGCTTTGACTTCTTGAAATTATAGCAATGTGGAGACTTTATTTTTGCTGGAGAAAGGTTCAGACTAAGTAATCAAACGATGTGTGCTAAAACCTCTAGCATCATCACCTAAACAAAGACTAAGCATAGGAAAAACTCTATCTACTATATACCCAATGGAAAGGTGTAGATTGCCCTTTGTTAGCTAACAGATCCTCGCAGCGATTTGCCTCACAATAGATGTGGGTGACTGAAGTTCTCAAATCAGGTAGTTGGAGAAGATGAAGAACTTCCTCGAGTAGAGGTTACAGGAAATTGTTTGGAGAGGTTCCAGCATTAACCCAGTTCACAACTAGGCTAGAATCCATTCCAAACATCACCCATTTGAGTGATAACTGTCGCGCCAATCTCATACCAAGCAGAAAAGCCCACAACTCAGCGCACAATGCATTACAAAAGCCAACGTTGCAATAGAAAGCCTTCACGAAGGACCCCGTAGAATGCTGGATGATACCGCCACTAGCCGAGCTTCTAGTTGTACATCTGTGTGAGGCATCTACATTTACTTTAAAGCAACCAAATGGAGGTTTAGTCCATGCTATATTAGAGGAAGTTCTGCTGTCTTCTACATACCTTGGAGGAGGTTTTGAAATGTGTTGTTCAATTAGACCAGTTTGGAGATTGACCAAACAAGAGAGTTCCCTTCCTGTAACAGATTTACGAGTACTGTAATAGAAAAGAACACATACCTTGTGGAGACGTGAGAGTACAACGACGAACACATTGGAGAATTAATGTAATAGAAAAGAACAAGACTATGCCCAATGCATCAACTTGGATATTATCAATTTTATGTAGGATCTTATTAATATAAAAAATAAGCTTTGAGCAATAAAATAAGTAAAATATTTGCATTTTTTAAAAACTTAAATCTAAATCTTAATAAGTTGTAACTAAATTGTTCTTGTTCCAAGCTGATCTGATTTACAGTAGATATTGAATTGTACAGCAAAAATGTGGAAATTGTGACAATGATTAGAATTGACTTTTTTTAATGGAAAAGAAGAAATTATAACAAATTAACGAAACATTTGCAAGTATATAAGATTTTTAGCTGATTAGATTTTTATGCCGATAAGCCTCTGCAACGTTTCCTACAAAGTGATAACGAAGATCTTGGCGCAACGGCTCAGGTTGCTTTTGGGGTCTCTAGTGAACCCGTGTCAAAGCAGTTTTATCCCCAATCGCCAAAGTAGGGATAATATCATTGTTCCCAAGAGGTGTTCCACTCCATGAGGTCGAGGAAAGGGAAAGTTGGTTGGATGGCCATCAAGATTGACTTGGAAAAGGCCTACGATAGGCACAATTGGGACTTCATCAGGGACACATTGGTGGATATTGGTATGCCCACCTGTTTTATCTCCTTAATTTGGCAGTGTATTTCTTCCTCCCGTTTGAGATTGCTGTGGAATGGGGAAGCTTTGGAAGAGTTTACTCCGTCTAGAGGGATCCGTCAAGGGGATCCCATTTCTCCTTACCTCTTTCGTTTTGTGTATTGAGAAGCTGTTTCAAATGGTGAATTTGGCAACCGTGCGAGGAGAGTGGAAGCCTATTAAACTTGATAGGGGAGGGCCTCCTTTATCCCATCTTGCCTTTGCCGATAATGTCCTTCTTTTTGCCGATACGGGGGAGGATCAAATCCTTCTTATTAAGAAAATTTTGGACTTGTTTTGCAGGTGCTCCTGGCAGAAGATTAGTGAAGCTAAAACTTGGATTTTCTTCTCCAAGAACGTGGCGGGTCGGAGCCGCAACCAGATTTGCCAGGCATCTGGGTTCCAGGCTACTGAAGATGTAGGGAAGTATTTGGGAGTTCACATTCTTCACAAGAGAGTAAACAGAAACTACTTCCAATTCATCATGGATAAAGTGGACAATCGTTTGAGTAATTGGTAAGCGAAAACCCTTTCTCTGGCTGGGAGAGTTTCCTTAACGAGGTCAGTGCTCCAAGCTCTCCCATCCCATGTTATGCAATCTACTTTCCTTCCTAGGTATGTGTGAGACACCATTGACAAGAAGTGTCGCAACTTCATTTGGGGAGACGTGGATAATGATAGGCATGTTCACAATGTGGGGTGGCAGAAGGAGTGTAGTCCTAAGGAGTGGGGAGGTCTCGGCATGCGATATGCTAGATGTATAAACCAATCCTCTCTGATGAAGGCTGGTTGGCATTTAATAGCTAGGAGGGATGACTCATGGGTGAAAGTGATGAGAGCTAAGTATAAGTGTGGGAGTGACCAGGTTCCCCGTATGGTCGTGGACAAACCGGGCTCTGATTTCTGGGGGGGCCTCTGTTATGCCTGGAAAGATAACGAGGATAACATGGCTTGGAGATTAAGAAATGGGAGGAATATTAATGTGTGGAGTGATAGTTGGCTTCTGGGCTGTGGTAAATTGATCCATCTTGGTAATCGTCCTTTATCTTTGGTGGAACAATCTTGGAATGTGGCTCAGTTGGTGAATGATGAGGGTAACTGGGATATGTCTAAGTTCAATAGTATCCTGCCTTGCAACATCTTTCAAAAGATCCTCAGTGTTGTTCCCCCTAAAGAGGAGGAAAGGGGGGGGGGACCAGGTGGTGTGGGGGTTATCTAAAGATGGGGTAGTTGGGCTCTTCTTGATCCGAATCTGACCTCTAGGAGCAGAGTGTTTAAGCTAATCTAGGGCTGGCAGGGGCCTGAGAGGGTTCGATTGCATCTGTGGAAGATGGCTCATGGTGGTTTGATTACCAACACGACGCGTTTTAAATGGGGTGTTGCGGACTTTGACCTTTGCCCGATTTGCAACTCTGGTAGTGAGACTATATCCCACGCGATTAGGGATTGCGAGGTGTTGAAGCGTGTTTGGCACCTCCTAGCTGAAGGGAGGATTCCTGCTGATTTCTTCTCTACCAGTTTGGACAAGTGGATGCAGCTAAATCTTGATGCTTCTCATTCCAAATTTGGTTTATAGTGGCCCCTGATTTTTGGAGTGGCTGTCCATTTCATTTGGAGATGTAGGAATGAGCTCGTGTTTAGTTCCACCCCGACGAACAGAGAGGGCCTGCTAGCCAAAATTCTGCAACAATCTTTGTTGATTAAGAAGAATTTGGCGCTGTATCAGAGGATCAGAATTAGTGATGGCGTGGAGGCTACTCGTCCGAGCATTAGGTGGTTGCCCCCGTGATGACTTTGTCAAGTTAAATTGTGATGCTTCGGTTTGCGACCTGGGGGCTTGAGCGGCGGTAGGTGGTGTGTTTAGAAATAGTGCTGGTGGTTTCTTGTGTGGCGCGGCTTCTTAGATTGGGCTGTGTTCGATCCTGGAGACTGATCTTCGTGCTATTCTGATGGGCTTTGCTTTGGCTAATGCTAGGAAGTTCCGCAAGATCAAGGTTGAATCTGACTCGACGGTGGCAGTTTGGTTAATCAGAAAGAGTTGTTCCCCCCTTCATCCTCAGTTCTCTCTTGTGCGAGATGTCATTGACCTTGTGGAAGCTGGGGAGGATATCTCAGTTGTCCACGTCGTGAGGGAAGCGAACCAGGTGGCGGATGGAGTGGCTAAATTTGGGCTGGGTTTAGATGGTTGTAGTAGGTATTTTAATAGTGTTCCAAGCTTTCTCTCGGCTGCTTTGTATGCTGATTGTGCCGGGGTGACTTTCCCTTGGGTTTCTAGTTGTTGTCTTGAGGCCCCCTTTGTCTCACCAAAAAAAAAAAAGGAAAAAAAGAAAAAAAAGAAATTGGTTATGTCGTTTTTGTATATCCATAACTATAATGCTAATAACATTATAAATACAAGCTAGTTATGTTAATTTGCTGATTAACTAATCCAGATCATACATGCTCAATCCTCTAATGGCAAACCTCTTGACCTAGATCATGATTGTTCTTGCAAGATCTGATTGTCAGAGTTTGCTTCTCTCACTTTGTCACGATAAAAGTATCTTGTTAATTTAGGAAGAACTTTATCATTATAAAATCACCCGCTTTTCAGTGATTGCTTGATGGAAGTGGTTTACTAGACAAAAGGCGGGTTCTCTCTGCATTTGTGTTTGCATAATAATAAAAACTGAATAAAGTTCTTAAAACAGCAGGAAAAAAATTAATGAAAGAATTTAAAATGCAGCATTGCTATTTAATGAAGTCATCTTTGCATGAAGTAGAGTAGCAAAATTCCTTGCTATACAGGGTGATTATGTTTGCTTGATGCTATAGAACTTCTTAATTAGATTGCAAATCATGTAGATGTAGGTGCTGTCATGACTTAATATTATTTATTTGGGGACTGTTTTGAGTTTCTTCGGAGGTCTGTTCAGTATTATGCATTGGCATAAGCTTTGCATCTTGTCCTGTAATAGATGAATAGCTTTTCTTTATTTAGCAAAGTTTGCTTCTGTTCATCTTGTCCAGTGCGACTTTTTTTCTGTGAAAGTAATGCTATGCTACACATGTTCCAGTTGCGAAACATAACTTATGAAGGGATCAATTTGATTCACTGAAAAATCAAACTTATACAGGAAATAGTAAACACGTGTCTTCAACTGTTCATCTACTGCATGTCATGTTTTTTAACATATTGTCGTTTTCTTAAAAGTATTTTGACTTTTGAATTATTTGTTTCCAACACTTCTAAATTCCAATTAGATTATGTACTTGCTCTTTATTGCTAATACTATGAAAACTTTTCTTTAGGTTTAGCTCTGATCCTGTAACATCAATGGGATTAGTGCAGCATGAAGGAGGCCCCTGTGGCGTTTTGGCAGCTATACAAGTAATGGCTACATTTTTCAATATTGCTTATGAACTTGTGGCATGCTATCCATTTTTTAAAATCGTTTAAGGAAGTCACAATTTCAAACAATGTAAGATGGTCCCTATTTGGTTCTTATAGCTTCACTCCTGTGGGGACCTTCTGAATAGCGAGCCCAGCTAATAGTGACCATCAAAGTTCCTAAACTTGAGCCTCTTTTCAATGGCTTTGAACTGTAAGGACTAAATTGAATCTAGAGTGAAACTATAGGCACTAAACAAAACTTAAACCTATAAACTATTAGCAACTGGCAGTACAACTAATGTAATTTGTGTCTTCCTTTTCTGTTTTCCCATGTATTTGTCGTTAGTAAAATGAATTTAACAATATCTTGCAATGCTCATTCACTTTTTTCGCTATAGTAATGTTGAATTTGTTGCTTTAGTAATAAAATAAGATATTTTTGTAGCATGCTTGTTCATGTGTGGGCATGTACATGTCCATTTGTTATTTTTATTTCCATTTTATTTATTTCTTCTACTGATACACAATATAAGTTCCATATTTGTCTCCGTCCTAAGTTGATTTGCCCGTGTTTTCCTTTTGCTTTTCAGGCATTTGTGCTCAAATACATTCTTTTCCTCAGTGATGAGTTGAAAGACGTGTCACGCATGCCACAGAATCGGGGTCTGGGCGTGTCATATAAAAGTCAGTCTGATTCATCATATAATTTTTCTTCACTCACTGAAGGTGTAAAAGTAAGGTGATTAACTTTTTCGTGATCAATCATTTGTGTTTGGCTAGGTAAAAATAAAGTTCATTATAATAAAATTATAGACTTCCATTTCTTGTACTTTGTACTTCATCCTGCCAATTTCTTTGATATCCAACACTAGGTTTTATCGTTATCATGAACATGAATGTCTATTTGATTCAATTAGGTATCCTTTTTCTCTCGAGTGACACAATGTAGTTTTCCTTTAATTGTGTTTTATATGTTTGCTTTCAATCATTTTCAATCTGTATTGAATTCTTTGTTCATTAATTGTATTTCGTTTACAGTAGACAGTATCAGTTTTTCATCTGACACCATTAAATTGGGTCAGAACTTATTCTATTTATCAGAGCCTTGTTCTTGCTGTGCATCTGTTAGAGAAAGGTTTTTTTTCTAACACTTTTCTGGAATCATGCTAATTGTAGATGTTCCTTGTAATTGATTATTGACTAAATATATATATATATATTTTTTTGGTAGTAAGAAGTATTTCTTAAGGATACTCACTAAAGATTTTTATCGTCAAGACTGCTAGTGTGATCTTTTTGCCCTAAAAATGTGGTGATTCTGATCTGTTATTAGAATGTTTTCTTTTCATTGTGCTAATTCATGGTACAAGGCATTTTGTGAGTGTCTTTGAAGCTCATCATCCCTGATTTATGAAGAGAATCACTATTTTGGAATTGTTGGTAGAAACATTTCCAGTTTAGTAACAATTTAACCAAACAAAGTGGTGAAAAGTTCAAAGAATGGTATTTTTCACCCAGAGAATTCCTAAATTATAAATCTCCTTAATCTATGAAGGCATCAAAATGGGATGGTTAACGACTGATATATTGACCTGTCAAGAAAGCATCAGATGCAGATTAAACTTTGGTGTGTAACCAAATATGCTTTCTTTTTCTTCTGTTTCATCCATTTTCCATGGCGATTGAGCATTGGTGGCTAATTCGAGCCTAGCTTTTAAGTTACGTGGGCTTTATTTGTCTGTTTTATTTATTTAATTAATTTAATGAAATGTGGGATTTAGTATAAATGGAAGATATTGTGTTTCTTATGGGTTTATAAAAACTTAAAATTTCTGCATTTCATTTTTTTTTTTTTCATTGAATGGTAAAATTCCTTTTTGGTTGTGAACTTCATTTGCTTATGAGTATATTCCATACATTTATGTTTCATACGTCTTAAAGTTTTAGTTCTTATACAATGTCCTATCTATGTGCTTCGGTGGTCTTTAATGTTGGTGTGTTCTTTTCATGGTTATACATATGCTATGCTCATGATATATTTCTGTTTTGTGATACCTTGGCAGAGCCCTTGTACGAAGTATGGGTGAAATTTTATTTTCATGTGGAAGTAATAGAAGGGCTGTGATTGCATCTTTGAGCATTCCAGGGAATGATATTCAGCATTTGGAAGGAATTTCAGAGGATGAGGTACATTTGTTATTGTACTGATGTTAGCTATTTGTGCAATATCTTGTTGGCAACAGATTGAATTGAATTTCCTATCTTGTTATTGAAGTCTTCTAATATGATTCTCCTATGATATTCTTATCTGATGAATCTAGTCTTGTCCAATTAACAGGTTATTGCAAGCTCACTTAGAGGTCTTTCCATTGACTCGGCCTTGGATCTGCAGAAAGTTCTTAGAATTGAAACACACACATCACAAAAAACTGCATTGCAGAGGCTTGAAGCAACTATTCCTTTTTTCCGAAGTCGTATGGGGGCATTACTTTTCCTAGTCTCTGCTTTACTTTCTCGGGGACTGGTATGTTTGCCTACTTCAAGCTCTGTTATCTATTTCACGTTACATTCTCTAGTCTTTGAGGTCCTTTTTTAAAATAAGAAATACTGGGCTATTTCCCCTCTATTTTCTTTTTCTGAAATATATTAGACAATCTACCTGAACAGAATGAATTATTTGATTGGGATTGAATATGCGATGTCTTTTTGCCTGAATATATCAATTTCACTGGATGACTAGGAAAACTGGATTATTAGGTTTGCTTTTGTTTTTTACTTTCAGTTGCTTCTATAGAAATATTCATGTGATGGAGAAAAGTAGTATATAACTATTTTAGGAATGGCAAAGCAAACAATTTAAAAACAATAGCAGTGTGATTCAATTCTTTCTTGCTTTTTGGTTATCTAGGCTATTTGGTTCAGTGATGCAATTAGTGTTGTTAAAAATCGGCCATGGCGGAAGGCGGAGGCGGGTTTTCACTAAAACGCAACAATCTAGGCGGTGGCGGGGCGGGTTCTGCATGGCGGCCGCTTCGCGTGGGGTGGCCATGGCGGACGGCGCGCGTCATGGCGGAAACCCGGCCCAAAAAACAAAAAAACACGCTGTTTGGCAAATGACCCGGATTCGACCCTGTTCGATTTAATTAAAATAAAACCCTAAAACTCCTCTCTCTCTCTCTCTCTCGCGTGACCGCTTCAGTTGTGCTGTTGCGCTGCGCCTCCCCTTCTTCAGTCTTCTCTCTCCCCTGCGCTGCGCCTCCTTCGTTTCTCGCGCGACCCGGTTCGTTTCTTGTTCGCGTTCTCTGTTCGCTTCGTTCTCTGATTTTTTTTTTGGGTACACTTCTCTGTTTTTTTCTGTTTGTTAATTTGTTTCCTCTTTTTTTTTACGTTGCTCGGTCTTTGTTTTTTCTATGCTTTTGTTTCCCCCTTTTTTTTACGTTTCTTGTTCTCTTCATGTCTTTACCTTATTTTATAAATAGATCAAGCATAAATCATAAATACTAAATGTATGTCCGTACATGTTTGGTGTATATTACTCTATCTACATTTATTTGTTTCTGAGAATTGGGTTATTATTGGCTGTTTATTTCAATTATCTGACAGCTTATTTAAATTTTAAAGTATATAATATTGCAGAGAACAGTTTTTGCTATGCTCTCTTATTTTTTCCTTCATATTTCTTAAACAGTTTTTTTTTAATTCTTTTCTGTTTTAATTTTTGTCGGTTTATACTTTTCAGTTTTTTTCTTTTTTTTTAATCTCTTTTTATGCTGTTTTTTAATCTTTTCTCCCTCCAATTTTTGTTCCTTCATTTGAATAGAGGTCTATTCATTCTTTTCATCAATAGTGGGTGAAGCCATATATTTTAGTTATGTAGCATTTTTTCTGCCCTAGAACTGTTATTCCGCAATTATATATATATATATATATATATATATATATATATATATATATTGTATTTTATTCAGTCCGCAATGGTGTCCGCCATTTCCTGCAACGCAATCCGCCATTTTTTTATGGCGGATTTTTGGCTGTCCGCCATGGACCGCCATCCATCATTGATAACATTGGATGCAATGCATTCTGAGTTGGTTTGAATAAATTTCTCCAAAAGCACTCATATAAAAATAAATATTAAAATAATATTATAATGACTGAGTTTCTTCAAACAAACAGCTTCTCGTTTAAGTTGAAATTAGCTTTTGGATTTCAATTTTTTCAAAAGCCCTCATTTAATTTTTTCATGTACAAGTACTTCCTCCGGATTTAAATATAAGAAGAAAAAAAGCCATATTTGATGGACCAAATTACAAGCAAATTCCAACTAATTGCACCATATTTAATGTTATCATTTCCAAACTACCCAAACTACCCTTCATTTAAGTTAGATTTTTATTCTCATGAAACAAGTTCCCATAAAAAATTAAATGAAAGGAAAAGGTAGTTTAGGAGTTGCAAATTGTTGAAAGTCCCATATTGACTAGAGATATGACCTGAGTTGTGTTTATAAGACTTAGACAGTCCTCACCTTACAAGTCGGTTTTTTGTGGGAATGAGTTAGGCTTAAAGCCCAAATTTAAGATGGTATCAGAGCCTATCCTAGATCTGTTATTGGGCCATGATCTCTGTTATTCCACCCGTATTTGTGTCCACGCTACAGATGTCCGGTCCTGGGCGTGAGGGGGGTGTGTTGAGATCGCTATTATTCCACCTGCATTAGTTTATGCTTTAGATGTCCAGTCCTGAGCGTGAGGGGGCATGTCGAAGGTCTCATACCGACTAGAGATATGACCTGAGTTGTGTTTATAAAGCTTAGGCAGTTCTCACCTTACAAGCCGGTTTTGTGGGAATGAGTTAGGCCTAAAGCCCAAATTTAAGACAAATATTTTTGTGATTACATCAAGAAAATTAATTAAAAATAACTAATATTCTTAATCAATGTGCATTTAGTTATTTTTGCTTATATTTGAGTCTGGAGTTGTATGAAAGCTATAAGAAATTTTCCATAAGTGAAGAACCATAAAGTTATTTTAATTTAATAATTTAGAAGCTCATATAAGCTAGAAGCTAATTCAAATAGGGCCTTTATATATGAATGTAAGGTTTGACATCGCCGCTAAATTAGGAGGCCAACAAATGAGTCGAGCAAATGTGTGTTGCTGGCATAAATATTTTTGCAAGGTCCCTTGATGTCCTTCCCCATCCCTGCCCCTGTCCCCATTTCATGCTCATTAGTTTTTTGAGACTTTGGTTATGGTCTTGAGCCCCTGGAGTTACCTGCAGCCAAATTGATCTGAAAGTGGTGGGTGCTCAATGATTGTGATAAATGTGTCTCTTTTGACTCGAAATGATCTATATTCTAGATGTGGGCAATACTTTGTGACAGTACCTTTATGGTTTGATAAGCTTGAGGGAAAGTTCAGAGTTAGGGATTTTCTGGCAACTAATTTTTTTAATAATATCTGGACTCTAGTCGAGAAATTGTTTTGGAAAAGCTCACTAAGCCAAAAAGCTTATTCTATAAGGATTCTTGTGGAAATTATAGGGATTAGATGGAAAAAGAGAAAAGTGAGTATATTTTACTAACAGGACACTGAATGATTGTGATTTTGTGATGATAGACACTAGATAGATACTTTCTATTTATTCTAAAGAAACAAGATGGAGACTGAAACTTGGTAACAGAATAGAAATACAGAGGAGTTCCATATTTTGGAAACTAGTAGAAACGCCATGGAGTCATGATCATGGTGGACAGTATTTGATACCAGGTTGAAATGTGGAAAAGAAAAATGAGAATTTTTTTTTTCTTTCTAAATAAATGTTATGTTGTGATAATAAATCACTGACATTATTATCCTATCTATACTATGTTTCTAAGTCAATTAAGAGTGTAATACAATCACTAATGCTTAGCCCATTAACACTCCCAATATAAAAAGTCTCCTTAAACAATAATAATCCGAATATTCTACCAGATTCATCTAAAGTTTGTTATGATTTATAATTTTTTAAAGACACCGGAATTTGTGATCCAACACTACAACCAATACCAAGTTGATTAAAAATAGCGCAAAACCTGTGTCTAATTACTTCCTCTGACATCCATCTTCGATGCCTAAATATCTAGGAAACTGGAAATTGGAAAAAAAAAGAAAACTTGATGACAATGTTTCTTTCCCCACAAGCTTACATTAGCTTGTTGATTGAGGATCAGCATTATACTAGATCCAGGATTTCTATGTTCATATCCTAGTCTCCTATAAATTGAGCTGATGCAATAGGCCTTTTTTGTTCAAACTTCAAAGCTGTTGTAGAAATGGAGCAATTGTTACCTGTACGCATGCCTTTAGAGCTTAAACTTGAGTTCTTTTACTATGTTCTGTAGAAAGTTCAGGTCTTAACTTTCTACGCTCCTTAAATTTTGGTGAATACAATGGTAAATTAGAGGGTAACTGAATTTGCGTTGGTTGTTATCATGCCTTTAAAAATTTCTCCAGTTAATGTATGCAATATTTTGCTTTCCTCTAGGATTTGGTTCAAAGTGACAGGGATGATCCCAGCCTACCACTGGTTACTGCTCCTTTTGGGCATGCCTCCCAGGTAATTGAAAAATGCTGCTATTTTTTGAAGTTTTAACTGCTGCTCATTTTAGATTATATTTTAGGATATAATGACAGTTGTCTTTTTCGACGGATCTTGTTGTGCAGGAAATTGTAAACCTACTGCTCAGTGGGCAGGCTGTACCTAATGTATTTGATGGAAGGATGGATTTAGGCGGGGGAATGTTTCTGAAAGGTATATCCCGAAATGTGGAAGTTGGATTTCTCACCCTGCTAGAATCCCTGAATTTCTGCAAGGTTGGTCAGTTCCTGAAATCCCCAAAATGGCCTATATGGGTTGTTGGGAGTGAATCCCATTACACAGTGTTGTTTGCTCTTGATCCCAGCGTTCAAAACGAGAATGAACTGGAAGGAAGGGAAACACAGATTCGCAAAGCTTTTGATGCACAAGATCAGAGTGGAGGTGGTGGCTTCATTAGTGTGGAGGGATTCCATCATGTTCTCAGAGAAACAAATATCAAACTTCCGCCAGAAAAGCTGGAGAACCTTTGCAGTGCAGGGTTCATTGTATGGAGTGAATTCTGGCAGGTAATTTTGGACCTAGACAAAAGCTTGGGAGGTTTGAAGGATTCATCTGGATTGATGGGTAAAAAGGTCTTTGATCTTTACCATTTTAATGGGATTGCTAAATCAGATCTGAATGGCAGTCAAGCAAATTCTGGGGGTGAAACTCCAATGCAAAGACCCAGGCTCACAAAATTGAGTGTCTCAGTTCCCCCAAGGTGGACCCCTGAGGAATATATGGCAGATGTGCAAGGTCCCTCTGCTTCTGGTGCTAGCGACTCTGCTGGTAAGGACATTGAGGTATCTAAACCAGAGCCTTCTCAGCATGTGCCTTTGGCGGACTGCATAAGGACACGCTGGCCTCGTGCTGTTTCCACCTGGTCAGGTGATCCTCCTAGTATAGTCTGAAAGACTTTCGTTGTGCTTGTATGGGTTGAGCTGGGAAAACACTATTGATTCCACAAAGCCATCACGAAAGAGGAAGGATATGAAGCTTTCATGTTTTACTTTGATACCATGCCTTGAGGCACTGGAAGGGGAGTGGGGGGTGGTGTCAAATCTCCATTTTCTATGGTGTGGATTAATGTATTTTCAACTTTCTCTTCGATTTTGTCATGACATTCAAAGGGATCAGGAAAGAGGGATGTGTGCTATTTATTGTCAGGCGTATTGTAAAATCCATTTAAATGTATTACCGTCAATTAGGAAAGGTTGTAGTTGTCGGGGTTTATTAATAAACGTGAAATCTTGTTGTTTCTTGATTTGTTTGTAATAGTATATCATCGAGCTTGGCTTCTGAATAGGGGAAGATGAATATCCATAATAATATTATTACACCCTCTGTTGTGAAACCCCTCTCTCACTCATGATCAGCATCTTCATTTTATTTGTGCTAGTGTCAAACATCATGAGCATGGTCGGCATCAGTTTCTGAAACATATTTTTGTGGGAGTTATTATACTTGGATACCTCCAAAAACCCAACAGTCATCTAACACCTCTCTCTCTTTATATATCTCTGTTCTTATCATATCATCCATTCATCACATCTATCGTTTCTCTCTCTTCTATTCCTATATCTCTCAAGGTGTCAATAGGTGTTGAGGTGTCCACAAAACATTTTTCTTTCATGGGTTTAGGATGTTCATTTTATTTATGCCAGTTTCCTGAGAGTCATTCTGATTAGGTGCAATCATGCTATGCTGTTAGAGGATCTAGTGATTTCGGTCTAAGTTCTATTTGACTGCAATCATGCTATGCTATGTTGTTTCTTGATTTGTTTGTAATAGTATATCATCGAGCTTGGCTTCTGAATAGGGGAAGATGAATATCCATAATAATATTATTACACCCTCTGTTGTGAAACCCCTCTCTCACTCATGATCAGCATCTTCATTTTATTTGTGCTAGTGTCAAACATCATGAGCATGGTCGGCATCAGTTTCTGAAACATATTTTTGCGGGAGTTATTATACTTGGATACTTCTAAAAACCCAACAGTCATCTAACACCTCTCTCTCTTTATATATCTCTGTTCTTATCATATCATCCATTCAGCACATCTATCGTTTCTCTCTCTTCTATTCCTCCTATATCTCTCAAGGTGTCAATAGGTGTTGAGGTGTCCACAAAACATTTTTCTTTCGTGGGTTTAGGATGTTCATTTTATTTATGCCAGTTTCCTGAGAGTCATTCTGATTAGGTGCAATCATGCTATGCTGTTAGAGGATCTAGTGATTTCGGTCTAAGTTCTATTTGACTGTTTTATTAAAAAGAAAATAACAATAATTCTTCTTTCTTCACGGATGATTTGTTATTTGAAGAAGAAAAATAAATAATAAAGATTAATAATGAAATTTAATGATTTATTATTGGATAAATAATAAACCTTAACACGGAGAATGTCATCATTGATTTGGACTCCAAGTTAGCAGTACGTTGATAGTTTAGACTTTAGAGTCATTCTCCGGGAATGTAGAAGGCTCCTTCCTTTGATCATTCACAGTTTGTCTTCATGTAGAGCGTTGAGGTGATCATTCACGGTCTGTCCTCATTTTTTTTATTTTTATATTTTAGCATGTATTGGAACGCTTGGTTTTTAGTAAAAAAAATACAGTAATTTTTTTTTTAAATAATGAGAATTTGATATATCAATTTATCCTTTTTTTACTGGAATATATCAATCAATTTATCTTTTAAAAAAGGCTAAATTATAAAATTAGTCCTCTAAATTTATTTTAGGTTTCAATTTGGTCCTTTACGTTTTATTTGTTTCGTTTTGGTCCTCTACGTTTTATTTTAGTTTTGATTTCGTTATTTCGTCATTAAAGTCAATTGTCCGTAGCTAAAATTTGGTTTTTAGCCACTGACAATTGGCTTTAGTGACTTTGAAAGACTAACTCTGTCAGAACTTTTAAAACGTAAGGGACCAAAACGAAACAAATAAAACATAGAGGACCAAATTAAAACCTAAAATAAAGATAGAGAACCAATTTTGTAATTTAACCTTTAAAAAAAAGTCATTTTGAAGTTGAAGGAAACACGAATTTATGTTTTGCTGCTTGCTCTTTGCATATCGTGAAATGCAGACAACCAATAATGGGGATAAACGCCAGTGTGGGTTAGGGTTTGGTTGAAATTGTCCATGAACCTCAATGTGGTCTCAAACCAATCTTCTTCTTCTTCTCCGGGCCACGGCAACTCGATCACAACAAGCAGAATGGTTACTTCTTGTCCGAAGATACAGTCTGTGGTCGATGAAAAAGGACCCAGACTTGGAATCAGCACTGTCTCGCAATCGACGGTGGGTAGTGAACAATCAAATAAAGAACATAATCCTCCGCTACCCTAACAACGAGATCCCAATCGAAACCCTCCAGAAGAAATTCAAAACCCTAGATCTCCAAGGCAAAGCCCTCAACTGGCTCTCCAAATACCCTTCCTGCTTCGAACTCCACCAACACCAACTTTGCCGCCTCACCAAACGCATGATGTCCCTCGTTCACGAAGAACAATCCCTCATCCAATCCCTCGAACCCATCTTCGCTCAGCGCCTCGCTAAACTCTTAATGCTCTCCCTTAACAACAGACTCAACGTCCTCAAAATCAACGAACTCAAACGCAGTTTCGGTTTCCCCGACGATTACCTTATCAGAATCGTTCCTAAATACCCTGACCTGTTCCGAATTGTGAACGAGAGTGGGAGAAGGAGTTCCATGGCGATTGAATTGCTGCATTGGAACCCTGATTTTGCTGTTTCTGCTGTTGAAGCGAAGGACGGTCGGTTTTCGTGTTGTTTGCCTTCTAGTTGGGTGAAATCGTGGGAGAGGTTTCGCGAATTCGATTCGATTCCGTATGTTTCGCCGTATTCGGATCCGAGAGGGTTGGTGGAAGGGACGAAGGAGATGGAGAAGAGGAATGTAGGTTTGGTGCATGAGTTGTTGTCTTTGACTCTTTGGAAGAAGGCTTCAATTGTGAAATTGGGTCATTTCAGAAGGGAGTTTCTTTTACCTGAGAAGTTGAATGTGTTGTTGCTTAAGCATCCTGGGATTTTCTATGTTTCCAATAAGTATCAGATTTATACGGTTCTTCTTAGAGAGGCATATGTTGGGTCTCAACTCCTTGAGAAGGATCCTTTGGTGGTTGTGAAGGAGAAATTTGGGGAACTTATGCAGGAGGGACTTCATGAGTACAATCAAAGGCGGCGCCTTGTCAATCTCGAAAAGAAGAGAAAGAAAGGTGTTCCTTTGACTGGGGTGGATGTGGATGAAATGAAGGGTGGATGGAGAAGAAGAAGCCGTGAAATTTCTGACTCTGATGATGATGGTGATCATGGAGAAAATAGAAAGCTGGGAGGGTTGCTTGACCCTGAAGAAAGAAAGCGGTTTTATAAAGTTCTTTTTGATGATGATGGTTCATGAAGATCTTTCTAGGTGTAGTATAGAGTATAGATTGTGTATTTGATTCACATATATTTAGAAAAAGATGATCCCATTGCATCCCACCATTCCTCAAAATCGAATTAGGCTTGTCTTACAAAAAAGTCAGTAAGGCATAATAATCTTCACTGGAAACCCATTCTCTGTAGATGTGATGCTTTTGAGCCCTCAGTAGCCTGTAATATATCATTTGTTAATTTGTTCTCTGTTGGAGGTTTAGAGATGTTAGGGGGAGATTAGTTGGAGCATATCAAGGTATCTGAGTTTTGCTATACCATATATTTATTTCTACATTTTAGGCCAGGATATATTTATCAGGTAGATGCCATTTGATTTTTTTTTTCTATATCTAATCTAATACCTACGAAAGACAGGACAGCAGTGGCCTGCATACAAAGCAATGTCCCTGGTGATGAACTTAATGAAAAAATCATTTCTCAACTTGAATTATTTCATGTATTAATTTCACATTAAGAATTGTTATATTTAGAATGCACTGTACTTATCATTGTCCAATGTACACACTGTTATTGTTTAAATTCCTAATTTTTTTTTTCCTTCTGCTTAAAGTTCCATGTTTACCAATTTCAAAGGAAGGGAGCATGTCTGTGTACTAATATCCTAATGGTTTTATGCTTGTTTAGCTTTAAGCTTGAGAATTAGTATCAAGGTAAATCCAGGATTTTTATCATCATCTATTGATCTCTTTTAAATTTTCGGGATCTCAAGCGCCCATTCTGAAGAATGGCATTGAACATCGCAGCATCCAGTCTAGCTATGCACTGTTCCATGACCTGGCGAAAGGATTTAAATCTACTCAATTTTTTGAGGCTTAGAGCAAAAGAAAGGGAAACTAGAAACATCTTCAAGTAAGGAAGGAGGTTGGTACTTGGTAGTAATAAAAGAAAGTATACCACTCATAGCCAATACCGGCAAGCAAACACACTCATGCCCTCCTGCTTGAACAGGACAGAGTTGTTCTTGGAAAGCATTTCTCCAGAGATCGATCGAAAAGTTTACTTGACTGTGATCGCCCAGAGCAGGTCTCAGCAGCCTCCCAATGGATTTATTTGAGCAGGAGTCCCTAACCCGAGACCGCATATAAGGAGTCAAAGCCTTAAAGCATAGCATGCTTCTCAACTTTGTCACAGATGCTCAACTTTGTGTCAAAAAGATCCTAGAGTAGATGTATCTTGCATCACATTTTATTTGACTGAAAGTATATCAAATTCACAAGATATTATTTAAGTAATATTATTAGTGACACTGAAGGGAATAAAGGTTATGTTTAAAAGGAGTGGCACATTAACATGAGCCTATCCCTAATCATGATATAGCTAACATTAATCACTGGATATATATGATATTTAATGACAGTAAGTAAGATTTGTTATTTCCTACTCAGTTAAACTGAGCAAATAGATTATAAATCAGCACAAGATGTTTGGAATAGAAATGCATTCCTACTTGTTATTTTTCTTGCATCATTGATTGAATGCATCCATATCTTATTATAAGCATTTATCTAACTTGAACAATAAACCACATTTATACCTGCCACCACACTGCACTATTAGCAGATATGAAGGTTCCCAGCTCTTGCCAATCTTCAGCAAACCGCACAAAACCATTTCCTGATTTACCATTTGGGGAAAAAAAACCCTTCCCATCATTTCTCTTGCCAGACCCATTTGACTCAGCCAACCTCATAATGGGATTAACTTGACAAGAATTCCCAAATGCTTGTGAAATTATCCTAAAAGGTATATTTGGATTGGTGGTATGGGATGGAATGGAGTGGTATGGAATGGTATGATATTCCATTGCTTGGATATTAAAAAAAATTGATGGAAGGGAATGGAACTCAATGGTATCCATCCCATCCCATTCCATTGCTTTCCACTATTTTGTTTCCCCCCAATTTGGAGGGTATGGGAAGGAATTCCTCATTATTTCTATTTTATATTATTAAGTTACAATTTTATCCCTTTATCTGCTCTTGACAGAAAACTATAAACCTAGCTCTAACATTTTAGAACAGAGAAAGAAACTGAATATTGATTTCTTGATTATTCAACTCAACTAAATCTTTACACCATAGCTCACTATATATAGAATGATGAGCACACGAAACTGAAATCATCGAGCCTAACTAACTGACTGAAGTTGGTTAGTTCCTATGAGTTCGATATCCAAGTTAGTTACAAGAGGAGAGTATTATAAGCTAGTGCAGGACTATCTTATCTTATCATGCACACAAGTGATACTTCTCTAATACTCCCCCGCAAACTCAGTTGAGGGTGAATCTAGAAGAGTCACACACTGTGAGTTTGGATCTGCAGTTGTCAAACTTAGTGGAAGGTAATGCCTTTGTCATTATGTCAGCACATTGAGAATCACTAGGAACATAGGAGACCTTCAACTGTTTTTGAAGCACCTTTTCACGCAGAAAGAATACATCAAGCTCCATATGTTTAGTCTTTGAATGCAAGGCTGGATTATGAGCTAAGGCAATAGTACTTAAATTGTGACAGAATATTTGAGGAACCGAGAATGGCACATTTAATTCAGTGAGCAATGACTGAATCCATAGAAGCTCAGAGGTAGCTAATGCCATACTTCGATACTCTGCTTCAGTACTTAATCTCGAGACTACTGGCTGCTTCTTGGCCCACCATGACACCAAATTATCACCAAGGAAGACACATGCCCCTGATGTAGATCTTCTGTCAATCGGATGTAATCCCCAATCTGCATCACAGAATGCAGTGAGAGACAACCTTTGGTTGCAAACAGGCTTTAGGTGAAGACCCCAGGAAATGGTTCCTTTTAGATACCGCAATATCCTCTTAACAGCAGCCCAATGTTCCTCTAAGGGATGTGCCATAAATTGGCACACCTTGTTGACAGAGAAGCTTATGTCAGGGCGAGTTATTGTTGCATATTGGAGTGCACCAACAATGGACCTGTAGTATGTAAGATCAGTTACTGGATTTGATCCAGTGTTTGACAGTTTGCAACCCGCAATCAAAGGAGAAGGCAATGGCTTAGCTTCATGGAGATTTGTCTTGGCCAATAAATCTCTAAGGTACTTTGCTTGAGTCAGAATTAAGGAACCATCAATTTGAGGATTGACTTCAATTCCTAAAAAGTAGTCAAGGGCGCCAAGCTCTTTCAAAGAGAAAACTGAATTGAGCCTAGAGACTAACTGCTGAATAAAAGCATTGTTGCTGCCAGTGACAATAATGTCATCCACATAAACTAACATGTAAACCAAAACTGAATTCTTGGAGTAGACAAAAAGAGAAGGATCACATTTGCTTGCCTTAAACCTGAACTGAAGTAGAGTGCCTTTAAGCCTTTCAAACTAGGCCCTAGGTGCTTGTTTAAGTCCATATAGGGCTTGTTTAATTTGCACACAAGTGTTTTATCTTGAGCCTCAAAACCAGGGGGTTGGACCATGTAAACCTCCTCTTCAAGAAAATCATTGAGAAAGACATTGTTGACATCTAATTGTTGAAGTGCCCAACCTTGTGAAACTGCCAATGTGAGAATTGTTCTCACTATCACAGGCTTGATAACAGGAGCAAAAGTCTCAGTGTAGTCAGCTCCTAGTTTTTGGTGAAAACCCTTGGCCACTAACCTTGCCTTATACTTGTTGACCGAGCCATCAGGATTTTCTTTTACCCTGAAAACCCATTTGCAACCTATTAGATGTCTCTGTGCAGGAAGTTAGACCAATGTCCAAGTGTTATTCTTAATCAATGCATCATACTCACTCTTCGTAGCAGCAAACCAAGTGGGATTAGCCAAGGCTTGTTTTGTAGTCTTTGGTTCAATATGTGCAAGCAACAGAGTTGGTCTAATTTTAGGACATACAATACCAGATTTTAATCTAGTTTGCATTGGATGAGTATTTAATTGTAAAGCAGGCTGCTGTAGTAAACCAGGTTGAGGTGAAGGAATAAGTTGGGTTGATGAATTGGTAGGGTTATTTGGTGAGGAAGAGTTAAGAGAAACTGGAGAAACTGAATTTGAGGGTGAGGATGCTGTAGGAAATGCTATAGGAGTTGCTGTAGGAGATGCTGCAGCAGAATGTGAAATAGTGTGAGAACCAGTGGCAGGTAAGGAATTAGCAGCAGGTGAAGAAGAGACTGACTATGCAGAAACAGAAGGAATTGAGGTAGAGACAATGGGTATGGAGGCTGGAACAGAAACAGGAGGTGCTGAGGAATTAGGATTGGAAGGAAACAAGTCAGGATATGAAAATCTGTACTCATTAAAGAGTACATCTTTTGATATATAGATTCTACCATTGGGAGCCAAGCATTTATACCCTTTGTGAGATGTGGAGTAGCCAAGGAATACACATTCCTTTGACCTGAATTCAAGTTTGTGATTATTGTAAGGTCTTAAACAAGGAAAGCATGTACAACCAAAGATTTTTATGAAGGAATAGACAGGATCAATGCTAAACAGTTTACTATAAGGAATACCAAATTGCAATGCTGAAGTTGGTAATCTATTAATGAGGTAAACACAAGTCAAGAAAGCATGATCCCAAAATTTTAATGGTAAGGAGGCTTGAGCAAGCAAGGTGAGACCTACCTCAACAATTTGTCTATGTTTTCTCTCTACTAAGCCATTTTGGTGATGTGTATGAGGGCAAATAAGCCTATGAATGACATCAAAATGAGTGAGAGCTTGAGTGAAGGGCCTGAATTCCCCCCCCCCAATATGTTTGGACAACTTTTATTTTAAAGGGAAACTGGTTCTCTACCATTGTTTTGAATTGTTGAAAAACAGAAAGTGATTCTGATTTCTTTTTAATAAGGTAGATCCAAGTGAACCTAGTAAATGCATCAACAAATGTTATATAGTAGGTAAATCCAGGGGATGAAGTAATGGGAGCAGGACCCCAAAGATCACTAAAAATAAGTTCCAAAGGATTACTATAAACAGAAGTAGAAGAGTGAGATGGAGGTCTATGAGACTTTCCAAGACAACATGAAGAACAAAAATTAAGGGTACTCTTATTTAAGTATGGAATATTACAATGTTTAAGTACAATTCTTTGCATTTCAGTACTTGGATGAGCAAGTCTAGAATGCCAAAGTGTAAAAGAATTAGAAACCGAATTAAAAGTAGTGTTGACAGAAGGTAAAACAGAATGTAAAACAGATTTCTGCAGCAAAGTTGAACCAGCAGAGGAAGAATTCTGCACAGGATTATTGAGGAGGCCTGGAAACTTGTAAAGGCCATCATTGCCAAGGAATCCTTTGAGAAGTGTCTCATTGGAACCCTAGGATTTGACAAAACACATATTAGGGTGGAATTCAAAATAAACCGAATTGTCTTTGGAAAATTGACTCACACTCAACAAGTTTTTAGAGATTGTAGGCTCGTGAAGCAAATTGTTAAGAGTAAGACTAGTTTCTGGTTTTAGAGGTGAGTAAAATTTAGTGGAACCAATGGAGTTGATTGACAAACCTTGGCCATTCCCAAATATAATTTGATCCGGACCCTCAAATGGAGACAATTGTTGAATGTGCTGTGAGGTTGGAGTAACATGATGAGAAGCACCAGAATCCGGATACCAATTAGCATAGGGAACAGCATTCATATTTGCTACCAAGGCCTGAGATCGAGGTTGAGTGGGAACATCTTGGGACATTTGTGGAGCAGCCATTTGAGGCATCACCTGAGACATTTGAGGCATAAATGCTGGAGGAAAAGGTTGTGGAGTAGTTGCTTGAGGCATCAATTAAGGCGTAGGAGCTGGTAGTGACTACTGAGATTGTGAAGCAGCATGCCTCATTGGTCCATACATTTGCCAAGTAGAGTAAGGCCATGGCATGGGGCAAAACATTGCTGAAAAGGGTGAAGGCAGTTATGATGCACCTTGCATAGAGAAACCAGATTATTGTGTCCACGGAGAAGTAAGTACAGGGTATTGATAACAACTACCACTCAAAGGAATTGAAGGTGTATAATCTTTCTTGAACCGATGGAAGCAAATAAAGGCATCGTGACCAAACTTGTGACAAACTTGGCACTACACAGAACTTCTGCCACGACCACCACGGCCACCATGACGACCACCTGAATGGCCACCATGATCATGAGCAGACTGAACATTAATACCAGAGGCATTGCCTTGGGTTAGGAGAGCTTGCGAATTAGTAGCTTGATCCAAAGAGGTGTTATTGGCAAAATTAGATGTCGAAGATGACTCAGCAAGATTAATCGAAGCAATTTCCTTCTTATTGAAACGAATCAAACGAGCTTTATGGCCAAGAAGAAGTGTTTCAACCTCCTCAACCGAAGCAGGACCAAATCGACCACATATGAGTGATATCGTGGATTTGTATTCTTGCGGTAGACGTTCAAGAATTATATCCAAATGTTCTCTTCAGAAATTGGATCACCAATAGCATTCAGCGAGGTAATCAATGTCTGAATCTTGAGAAGAAATTCAGAAATTGACCTATTATCAAGTTTGGTATTGCGCAGTTCACTACGCAATTGACGAGACTTGTCATTTGTATGTGTTTGAAAATACGCATGAATGCGATCCCAAAGCTGCCACGAGTGTTTCGATCCGATTACACGAGTTAGCATATCCTTTGAGATCGTTGATTGAAGCCAAGCAAGTAATAACTGGTCCTGTTGTTCCCAAGACTCGTAGTCTGAGGAAATCTTGTTTGCATTGCAATCTTCAGTAGTGTTGAACTTAGGAGGAATTGAAGGATTTACCAAAAAATGATGAAGTTTATGCCCCTTGATCACAGGTTCTACCTGTTGGCATCATTGCAAATAGTTCTCAGAATCAAGTTTTTCGGAAATCGCAGTAAACGCAGAGGACTTCGATTTAAGAATGTCAATAGAAGTTGCCATCGCGATCGGAGAAGAGACTCGAACCGGAGAAGCGGAGCGAACAAAAGAGGCGGAAGCGGAGCGCGCCGGAGAAGGAACCCTAGAATCGCCGGAGCACAATGATACCATGATAGAAAACTATAAACCTAACTCTAACATTTTAGAATAGAGAAAGAAACTGAATATTGATTTCTTGATTATTCAACTCAACTGAATCTTTACACCATAGCTCACTATATATAGAATGGTGAGCATATGAAACTGAAATAATCGAGCCTAACTAAGTAAGTTAGTTCCTATGAGTTTGGTATCCAAGTTAGTTACAAGAGGAGAGTATTATAAGCTAGTGCAGGACTATCTTATCTTATCATGCACACAAGTGATACTTCTCTAACAGCTCTTCACGCATCAGAATTCGAAGCTACCCAGTGCAGTGGTCTTCGACGTTTCTTCGTGCATCAGAATTCAAAAGGAGACGAGATGAGAGAGCAGTAAAATTCCTTTTTGTGCATCGTATCCAATTATTATTACTACAACTCACCAAATAAAAAAATCAGTCCCATAAAAATACGAGATACCCTTTTATGCGATTTTTATGTGTGCCCGTGTGTTTCTTTGTTTTTTGTCAAAGGAAAAACTTCCAATTTCAGTATCTTTTGCCAACGTCTCTCTCTTTTTTCAAAAAAATTCTTTTGTTTTTTAATTTAATCACGTTATTGTACCATATGTTTACGGTTTAATACTTCTTTCTATAATATAATATATGTTTTTTTATTAGTAATATAATAAATGATTTAGTATATTATTATATTATATTTCCTTTCTTTTTATATAGTTATATAATATATAAATCTAGTATATGTTTTCATTTTTTATATTATTTTTTTAAGGTTAAAATAACGTTTTAGTCCCTATACGTGACATCAATTCTTAATTTGGTCCCTATAAGAAAAAAGTTATTAAAACAGTCCATACATGTGCAACTGTTACCCATTTAGTCCCTGCCGTCCAACCACGTTTTCTAACTGTTACCCATTTGGTCTCTATACGTGACATAAATTTTTAATTTGGTCCATATACGAAAAAAATTATTAAAACAGTCACCGTAAAAAACAGTGACTAAAAGCTTATTAATATGATCCATATACGAATAATAAACTATTAAAACAGTCTCTATATGAAAAGAAAAAAACTATTAAAACAGTCTCTATACGAAAAGAACTATTAAAACAGTCCCCGTAACAAAAAAGTGACTAAAACCTGCCCATGTTGCAATCCAAATATGGTCCCTAATGTGACACTTGCCCATGTGTTAGGTACATATATGACACATTTAATCCCCAAACAAACATATAAGATATTTAATCCACAAACAAACATATAAAACCACTTTGATTAGGTACGTAAAAGTGCATATAAATCCACAACATAATATGTTTGTTTGTGGATTAAATATGTCTTATATGTACTTAACACATGGGCAAATGTCACATTATAGGGACCATATTTGGATTGCAACATGGGCAGATTTTAGTCTTTTTTTGTTACAAGGACAATTTTAATAGTTATTTTCGTATAGGGACTGGTTTAATAGTTTTTTTTTGTATAGGGACTGTTTTAATAGTTTATTTTTCGTATAGGGACCATATTAATAAGTTTTTAGTCATTGTTTCTTACAGTGACTGTTTTAATAAAAAAAAATTCGTATAGAGACCAAATTAAGAATTTATGTCACGTATAGGAACTGCTAATAATTGTTTTAAACAGTTAACGCCGTTAGAAAACGTGGTTAGACGACAGAGACTAAATTAAGAATTTATGCACGTGTAGGGACTGTTTTAATAACTTTTTTCATATAGAGACCAAATTAAGAATTGATGTCACATATAGGGACCAAAACATTATTTTAACTTTTTTAATAAGGGTAAAAAGGGAATAAAAAAAATTATAACTCATTCTATTCTGTTCGCTTTCCAAATGATGGAATGAGAACTTTGTTCCGTTCCATCATAAAATACCCAAACAATAGAATAATAACTTTGTTCCATTCCGCTCCGTTCCGTTTCATTCCGTTCCGCTCTGCTCCCATTTTAAAATATCCAAACATAGCCTAAGCACAATGTTATTTGACAACTAGAAAGTTAACCTAAAATGCACAGATATGCGAACATTTATAAGGTGTAAAATAAATATAGAGTAAAGTCCCAATTTGGTCCCTGACAATTTTTGTGAGATCCATTTTAGTCCCTGACAAAAAGTATGTCCCAAAATAGTCCCTGACAAATTTAAAACAGGGTCACGTTAGTCGCTCCGTCCATCTCCTTCCAAAACCGTCAGTTAACGCGCTGACGTGTCACGTTAAACGCTGACGTGTCAACGTTAAACCATTCTCGCCCTGCCAAATCACCTCCACCTGTTCCAATTTTATCCCAACTCGGTTTGACCCATTTTAGTCCCTATGAGAAAGGGCCCATTTTAGTCCCTGTTCCTCTACCCCTTAAACTTGTTACACAAGACTTCTCTCATTCTCTCCTTCTCTATTCTAGAAAATTCCAGAAAAAGAAGCATGAGACAGTGAATGCGATGGGAAGCGATGAGGCCGAGACGTTTAAAATCAACAGAGTAGCACCAATGTGAAGCAAACCTAACTCAAACGCACAACAAGGTTAGATTTTGGATCCTGATTGTTCTTTTATTCTGTTGAAAGTTGAATCTGTTGAAACCGTGGAATCTGGGCGATTAGGGTTTTGTGCGATGGGGATGGGTGTTGTCCGATGGGTTTTCTGCCATGGGGATGGGGTTTTGAAGATGGAAGATTGTGGTTATTGAAGATTATTCTAATGTCATTGTCTCGGTACTTGATTTATGTGGTTATTTTCATTGTCTTTGTTTAATGTTTTGTGGTCCTACTGATAAAGCATTCCTTGTGGTCATGCTTCTTCTGTTTTTGTTCCCTGTTTTGATGGGAATGCACTGGTATCTAATAAGTTTTTCTACTCACCCTTTTGGTCCCTACATGTTCCCTGTTTTGGTGGTGTTCCATGTTCCCACATTGAAATTCATTGTTTTACTGAGTTGGTGTTTTTTTGTCCTTTTTGGTCCCTTGTTGTTTATATACGTGTGAAACAAAGTGACTTCTCCTCATTTGTTGTTGTTTTGTCCCTGTTGGTATCATATTGAACATGTCCTTGTTGGTTGTTGGTCTCATATTAAACATGTTACTTATGTAGTTATTGTTTTGTACTTGTTGCAGATGACAACTATTAAATTCTTCTATCACACACAAGGTAGATTTGAAAGAGATGAATATAGGAGGCTCAAATATGTGGATGGTAAAGTAGATAGCGTACCACCAATGGACATCGATCTAGTGAGTTATTTTGATCTGGTGGAATTATTCAAGGGCTTGGGTTATCATGACTTGAAGTCTATGTAGTGGATGCATCCGGATCATATTTGCCTTAATAGTGGGTTAAGACCACTTCTTGGTGACAATGACATAAATAGTATATGTGAGGCAGCAATGCGTGCAAGTAGCTCGAATGAATGTAGCATGCATCTATATTTTGAGCACCCGATGTTAGGGGTTAAGGATATTGAGGAAGTGGACCCTAATGAGGTTGTAAACCCTAATGAGGTTGATGATGATTATGATAGTGCGGAGGATTCCTTGTACAAGCCGTTTCATCCAAGTGACAGTGACAGTGATAGTGACAGTGATGACATTGAGGAAGTGCATAGTAAGAAAAACAAAAGGGCTGACTCAAGCAAGAAAGTTCCTGAAAAGAAGAATGTGTTAAATGAATCGTGTAGTGAGGATAGTGGCCGTATGTCCTTTGAGGTTAATGGGTATAACTCCTATTCTGAACAATTAAGGACACCAGAATCTACGGATGATGAGGCGAATTCAAGGCCTAGGTTTCCCGTGTTTAGGGAATCTGCTGGTTTTGGCGAAGTTAGCCTAGAAGTTGGGATGGAGTTTGATAACCTGGAGGTTTTTAAGACTGCTGTTAAGGACTTCAACATTACCCTTGGAAGAGAAATTAAGTGGAAGAAGAATGATAAGATACGGGCTAGGGCTGTTTGTAGTGTTGAAGGGTGTCCTTGGGTTGCAGTACTATGTATCTGGAAAATTGAGATTAACTTGATATTTAGTATGATTGCAGTACTATGTATCTGGAAAATTCAAACCTTCAGTTCAAACATATTCATAATTTTAGTTAAGGTGCGGTTTGCAAATGATATAAGATTAAGTTTTGGGCCACAATCTCACTAAATTCTGCATAATGGAGGGGATGCTGTCTCGATTGGGATGCTGCTGCTGCTATGCGATGTGTGCAAGGGAGGCTTTGACAATCCAAGATCTTTTAAATCTTTAAAAAAGTTTTAATGCAAGAGTGCTTATGGGGTAACTATGCTGTTGTGTTTCTCCAATAAAACTTAGGTGGTAGTTACTGGTTGGGGGAGTTCTTCTTCTAAATCATTTGCCTGATGCATCGGCTCTAGAGAACAAAAAAGGGGACACATTAGATTTTTACAATGCAATTTTTGGGTTAAATTACTTGTTCTACAAACCTGACAATGTACAATCTCTTATCAGCCATGTTGATTCGGATCACCAATCCAGGAGCTTCACTACTTGTTGGGAGTTTAGCTATATTGGCTGGTTTATGGTTTTTTTTCCTTCCCATTTTGCTTTCCAAATTGGTTGTATTTACTTGTTGTATCATTGTTCTGCTAATCCTTGTGCCACCCCTTGTGACTCATGATTAGAAATCTTCTTCATTTGCATTTGCATTTGCATTACAACTTCACTCTATATCCAACAAACCTGATGTTGGTGTATGCTTTTCAGGAATCGCTTGTGAATCCACAACCACCAGCTGTAAGGCCACCACCAATTAGGCCACGTGCTCAAATGACACCGCAAGCAACACCTCCACCTTTCAACCCGTTTCCTTCTTCAGCAGTTGGTACACAATCAATACGACCACCACCACCACCGGTTCGACCTTTCAATCCTCCAAGATATGTTCACAATGAAGAAGAAGATAGTACTAGAAACATGCAGTTTCAGTTCATGCCTACTCCTGGATATAGGCCACCACCATCTAAATAGATAGACATGTAGTTTCTTTTTTTGGTACATTGGTGTACAAACTCTTGTCAATCTTTGTATTTGGTACCTTTTTGCAATTGTTTTTGGTACCTTTTTTGCCAATGTAGTTTCTTTTGGTACATTGTATTTGGTACCCTTTTGCAATTGTATTTAGTATCCTTTTGACAAACTGTTATGTTGATGGAAATATAGTTCTTGGTTATGCCAAAACTAGAAGGATTGACAATGTCAGATCCTTTTAAATGTTCAATTGTATTTCGTATCCTTGTTTATGGAAATATTGCTCAATTGTATTTGGTACCCTTTTGAATGTTGTTTTGTGAATAAATACTTCATGGCAATGTCAGACCCTTAAATAGATTTCTCAAAACATCAAATTACAACCCAACATCAAAA
The DNA here is from genome assembly GCA_037113605.1 of Calophaca sinica. Classification (NCBI taxonomy): domain Eukaryota; kingdom Viridiplantae; phylum Streptophyta; class Magnoliopsida; order Fabales; family Fabaceae; genus Calophaca; species Calophaca sinica. Next base: position 16,409,485 of record CM073730.1, on the reverse strand, counting down.
CATTCAATGCAACATCAAAACAAAACTACATACTAATACATTAGTTGCTAAATTTTTGCTTAATTTGAAATACAAAGAGTTAAAACCACCACAACAATCACAAATCCTACAACCCTTACATAATACTTCCACTTATTAACTCCTTGCATCTTCACTTGCGTTTGGGTCATTGTCACTTGCATTTCATTCATCTTCGCTTTCATCACTTCCATATCCTTCTCCATTTGAATAATTTTCATTTGTTGTCGCTCAATTTGATTTCGGGTCTCCATGAATTCATCAACCCACAAAAAAAAAGGAGCATTTTTGTAGATTATGTTGCAGTGTAATAACAAAAATTAGTTAATGCAAGATTGTCATATTTGAAGCTGAAATAAAACATTCCATTTTAGACCTGAAAATTAACAAAACGTTTCACAAAACATCCCGTTTTAGTCCCTGACATTTAACAAAACATCCCATTTTAGTCCCTGATATTTGACAAAATGCTTGTTTGAAGGTAAGAAGTTGAAAACGTTTCTGCAATTTCAGTTTCTGCTGAGCTTCTTGTTTGAAGGTACTAAACCCTAAACAAAAACAGTTGCTGCAGTGTAATAACAAAGATAGATGAGGCAAATTCAAGACACTAAACTTAGGGTTTCATTACCTTAAAGTTGATGCAGCCATAGAAATCTCTTTTCAGATTAGCATGCGTGTGGGCAGTGAATACCGTTGCTTTTTTACCACAACAGCAACGAGGGCCACTCCAGTTTAAGCGATTGCTATCAGTTGAATCACTCCATGACACCTCGATGCCAGAATAAAAACGAGAATTTTGAGAAGATTGGGTACTCATTGTAGCAAAGAGAGAAAAAATTAGATTAGGGTTTTGGTAAGAAGAAGAAGAAGAAGAAGAAGAAGAAGAAAAAGAAGATTTGTTCATAAGTAGAGGGACTAAAATGGGCCCTTTCTCACAGGGACTAAAATGGGTCAAATCGAGTTGGGATAAAATTGGAACAGGTGGAGGTGATTTGGCAGCGCGAGAATGGTTTAACGTTGACACGTCAGCGTGTTAATTGACGGTTTTGGAAGGAGATGGATGGAGGGACTAACGTGACCCTGTTTTAAATTTGTCAGGGACTATTTTAGGACTTACTTTTTGTCAGGGACTAAAATGAATCTTACAAAAATTGTCAGGGACTAAATTGAGACTTTACGCATAAATATAACATGAACAAAGGTCACAGATATGCAGTAGTCCGAGCCATTTGATGCCCATTTCTGCATCAATCGCGATCCAATCCACGCCAGTGAAATTGAATTGTTGAAGTTAGTTCCTAAAATTGAACAAACGCGTCTTCACTTGTTGGGTATCCACATTATCCATTTTCATATCCACTTTTTCAAATCCCTAACCTTTCGTGAATATCTCTCAATCTCTCCGCAGCAGTTACAGCAACCTCCTTCGAACCCTGGATTCGAAAAATCCTAATTTATTTTTCACTTTTCAGAACTAACCCAAATCCTTTCCCTATCAACTTCGTTCGCAATTTCGCATTCTCAGTTCTGATTTATCTCGTTTCGCAGTGCGTAATTGTTGAGTTGAACGTAATCGTAATCGCGTGATTTCTCTCCCAGTTTAAATGGAGGTGAACACAATTGTTGCACGATCTGTTAACGTAACCATTTCTCTTTTTTTTTTTGATTCTTGCGTTCATTTTTCGGTTACTATGACCTTCAAGCTAATGAGAAGAGTGCTTTCTGTGCAATCAGATTGTGTAAGCACTACCACACTGTAAGGTAGCTCATTATCTACATAGAAGGTTTCAGGTCTGTTATCTCTTTTTGGGGATTTCAGGAAGCTTCAAACCACTGCGAGGTATGTATGTATCTATTCTGATTATTAACAAGGTATCTCGTGTTTGCTCTGAAATTGTTCCGCTTCCATTCATTCTTACGTCGTTTAGTTATTCTGATTCTCTGTAACTGGCATAGTTGAATTGCTCTGAACTTGGTCATTGAAAATTGCCAAAGACGACAACTAAAAACAGCAAACACGATTCCATGATGTGGAAAACATAGGTCTGAACATAAACAAAAACCATTTCAAATCTAAACAGCATAAATACCCTATGTTTCTGAGTAAGAGTAATTATGGCTTTGAATGAGATTGAGAATGGAAGAGAAACACTATTTTGTTTATTTTGGTCTTTGATCTGTAGGGGGTTCAAAAGGGGTTTCAGGAATTGATATGGCTGGGTTTAAGTTAATATAGGCCATAGAGTATATGTGACAAGAACCTAGAACCAGAAAAAAATTATTACCCATATAGTACCTTTCTCAGAAATCAACAAAGGGGAGAGCCTGTGTTGTATTATCCGCATGTCTGAATTGAATTTCTTTAAATCAATCAATTGGGTGTTGAAAAATAAAATAAAATAAAATCTATGTGAGAGGTCAGTGGTCACTGTAACAAAACAATGTTAATTGGTTTTACTTTAAATTTCGTATATAAGTTATTCCATCTCATCTCTTACAATTCTCATGGGTTCATACTTCATACAAAATAAGACAAGGCCCCATGTACTGCAATGTCCTTGAGTGAGGTTTAAGTTTAAATTCTTCATGTTGGAAAGCCTGTTAAAAAATCTCGGGTAAGTCTATTAAAAAATCTCATCAAATCACTTGTTATGGGTTCATTGTTGCTTTCTACGGTAATATTATTGCTGAATTGGAGACTTCAGCTTTAGTAAACCAACGTCTTGTTAGAAAAGTGGACCAAACATAAAGTTCTGTAACTTTTTACATCTATAAAGTTTTAGAGAAATGTAATTATATTTACTAAATTATTCTTTCACTTCATTAACACTTTCTCTCATTTTATATGGTGGAGATATCAAGAGGTAATAATAAAATTTGAAAAGATATAGTTTATAAAATGACAAACAATTTGAAAACTCACACTTTTGTAGTGGCAAGTGCCTTTTCCCAAAGGCAATAGGAGCTGGGTTTGAACCCAACGTGTTGCATTTTGCAATTTTCCTCCCTTTGTAATTTCTCAGTCAACGCGGCACCGGTTGAACCCGAGTTTGAGGGCCGAGTCAGCCGGTTGGATCTGGTTTTCAACCGGGTTGATGATGTCAGCACCGGGTGGAAGGCATATCCGATCCAAAAGGTTAATCGGACCGGTCATGGGTCCGGTTTCCGGTTAAACCAGTCGGACCGGCCGGTCCGGTCCGGGTTTAATAACATTGGAACTAATATACAGGGTAAGGGTTTATTCTCTTATGCGTTTGGAAGACCTTTTTTTTTTTTTTTCATTGACTCACTTGTCGCAGCACCCTCTAGTACAGTTGCATTGCATCAATAGGTCTGTTCAAAAGACAATTAACATCAACATATATGTTAAAACCAAGTGCTCTATATTAGACTATTAGTTAAGCTTTTAGTTTTATTTGACTAGTTTTGTGACTTTTGTCTATATGCTTATGAAACTTTAACTTTCGTTTTTTACTGAATCCTCTTTATAATATTTGAAACTTTCTGGGAGATTAGTATAATTTAAATGAGTACTGTAATTCTTATGTTGCAAAAAAATTTATAATATTTCATAATATTTAAAAAAAATTCCCTTTTGTTGCAAAAAAATCTCTACCAGCTTATTTTATTCATTTTGTAGGGCGAAATGGCACCAAGATGGAAAGGAAAAGATGCAAAAGCTAAAAAGGATGCAGAAGCTGAAGCACTTAAAGAACCCATGTCAATGATTATATCTCAACTACAGTCTTCTTTAGTTCAATCAGATACTTGTGGATTTCTCTCTGATAACTCTGTACACTTAGCTGTGCAAGCAGAACAATTTGATCTGCTTGATAAAGCATGCTTTGGTAGACCTGTGAGAACAGTTGAAAAAGACACGTACTGGTTTCAATTAAGCTTGGAGGAAGCATTCTACCTATGTTATTCCTTGAAATGCCTCAAGATTAATGGCGGTAATACTGGTCCCCAAAATGATGAAGAGCTGTGGCATTACATGAAGTCCAAGAAAGAAGCATTCCCTTGTTTCTACAAGGCTTATTCTCACCTTCGAATGAAAAACTGGGTAGTGAGGTCAGGGGCTCAGTATGGAGTAGACTTCATTGTCTATCGCCATCATCCAGCTCGAGTTCATTCTGAGTATGGTGTACTTGTTCTATCAGATGAGAATGATAAAGATCTAAATGGAAGATTGAGAGTATGGTCTGATGTTCATTGCACAACTCGACTTCTTGGAAGTGTTGCAAAAATCTTAGTAGTTATGTATGTTAATAAAAATGGTAATAGTGATGAGTCTCCATTATGTTTAGCAAACTATACCATTGAAGAGCGCACAATCACCAGATGGAGTCCAGAACAATGCCGTGAAGGATGTAATTCATGCCAAAACTGATAACAGAACAACTGGAATTGAAAAATACAGCTATCCTTTTAATTGCCGCTCATTTAAATTTCTTCTAGAACATATTTAACAATTTTTCCCCCATATTTTTTGGTGCAGGAAATTATTAAATTCAATGCTCTTTATGTTACTGTCCCTAATGTGTTTGACAGATGGCTGGATTATGGTGGAAGAATGTTTATGAAAGTGTTGGTGTGGATAAAATCGTATCTTTAAAATAGTGAATTTCGAGCAAGCAATTCTTTGCAATTTTGAAGTGTCCGAAATTAGCATATTAACAAGATTGGAAGACCAAATCTTATGGCAAGGAAAGTTGGAACTGCGCCTTTCATCTTAGGAGAATATTTCTGAGATGTAATATTTTCATGTGTGCTCTAAAATATGTTCATGTATTGAAGACTTAGTAGCAAAAGGTGAAGATTTCGAGGAAGGGCATCAATGGGCATAGGAGGTATCAGGTAGGTCAAGTCTTTCAAGGAAGTTGCAAGCAGTTGTCAACAGCATCAGGAAAGTTGGAATTTGAAACTTTTCAAAAGAGAGGTTACTTCCAGTTATTTCAAAAGCTCTAGAAAAAGATTTTCTTTTTTGAAAAGAAGCTCTAGCAAAAGATTGTGTGTCATAATTGTAACACAGTAGTCATTAGTGAATTTTATCTATAAATAGGATGAAGACGATGTTATCAAGGTTGGATTTTTATCATATTTTTTAGCGTCTAAATGCCTATAACATCTATTCTCTCGATCCATAACTCCTAAACATTGATGTACGCATTTTCAATGCTTTTTTTAGATTTTCTTTACTCTTGTAACTTATGAGACTCTGGTAGCTTTTATCAATATAATTTTCTCTGTTTCTTTGTCTTCTGTTCTATTTGTATCTTTACATTACATTTGTATGCATTTTTCAATTCAGTTGTGTTATCTGTACAACCAAATGAGACATAAAAATTGACAACTATTTTTCTTCTTAACACAGTTCATACACGTGGTTAATAAAATGTTGAACTTGGTTAATAGATATATAAAGGTGTTGCAACTCATTAACCATCAATTGAATTTCGTTAACCACTCCTTTTTTTTTGTTTTTAGATAAACAATTATTAGAGTTTCATAAATGTTTACCATAAATGTTTATAGGCTCGTTATCTAGTTTTTTTTTTTTTCTTTTTCGTTTTGCTGGTTTTTGGTTTTAAACTTTGTGCATGACTTTCCAAAGGCTTTCTAATTGTCTTGTGGACGATCAACTACTGTCATCAATCCTTTGATTGAAACAACCAACGAAAACTATCAGACATTGGCCAAGCAAATGGATTGAATTGCAGCTGTCTTTGCGACACCAGATGATACTAGTATAAATCAAATGCTGTTCCTTTTGAGATTTATCGAAATGATCAACCGCATAGGATAAACATTTTAAATCTTGAGAATACGATTTTGGTGAACAAAAATCAATGTTGTAAATGTTTTGAATTGGGTAAGGCAAAATGTAGAGAGGCATTAGATAGAAAACATGATTGAAAGAATTTTGAAAGGATTATGTTTTAAAGTAGGTTATGTCTTCAGTCAAAAAAAAAAAAGTATGTTATGTCAATCAACAACGGATTTAAATGTCTCCAAATTTCAGCATTTCCAAAAATAGTTTTACAAACTAAATTAACAAGGGATTGAAAAGTCCCTAAGTTTACTACTATTTTACTGGGGAAACTGGTGAATCTACAGTGGAACATATAGTCAGATATCAGATTGAATATGAGAATTTGGCTAATAATGAATATTTGAAGATGAAGTAATTTCCAAGTTCTTTAACAAATAATTCTTTCACATGGTTTACTACCTTACCAGAGGGAAAAAAATGTTTTGTCGAGATATTAAAATTTTGTTAAGGTTGTATTGACGAAAAGGATGAAATAAAGTAAAATATAATGAAATAGTTACGGACTTTATTATTTCAATTGTTTAAAATATAATGAAATAAAATAAAGCCTGATCCCATTCTAATACCCATTTTTTTTTTGGAATGGAATAATTTTTTTATCTCAAAATGGAATAATAAATTTATTCATTTTTCATTTTTATTCCTCTTTACTCTCTCTCTATTAGATTAGTGTAAGAGAAAGATAATAGAACAAGAAATGCAGCTAGAAAGTAATTTTAAATAAAAACAAAGTACGGATTACAATACAGTAAAAAAAAAAACTACAATTAAGTAATGTTTTTATTTAATATTTATATGGTTGAGAGCTACATAAATTGGTACATGCTAGAGTCATGCACAATGTTATGAACCTCTAATTTAAGGGACAATGTTGCAAATCACCACCATTACCCCCATACCAAAAGCTATCACCATCAAAGTTAAATCCTGCCCTATAACACTGACTTTGCAGTATTTGATATTGTGCGCCATTCCCAGTTCCTTTCAGGGAATTAGATAAGTCATTAACAGCTAAAATGTCCTTAAATTGGCTACCAAGATCCCCTAGCAAGCCACTTCCCATCATTGGCAAATTTTGTGTAGTGCTTGACACCCATCCTCCCCAGCGTACCACCTCTGCACCCTCTTTTAAGCTATTGAATAAATCATTTGGCCAGTATCCAATTTTTTCATCGTCTTCCCCATAAGTTAACCACCAATCATCTAACTGCAATATTAATTCAATTCAATTATAAGAAATAAAAAACAAAGAAAAGTATTACCATTAGGATTAATATAAAACAATATTAATTTTTGAGTTTAATTCCTATTCACCGTCAGTGTAAAAATATTTTATAGAATCATCCAATCATATGTTGACACCTCATTTAATGAGTTTAAAAACACATGACTTGTCATACTCATTAAATAATATAACGATACATGATTGGATGTATATATAAAATATTTTCACACCGACGATGCGTATAAATTAAATTGTTAATTGTAATTACCCATTTCAACCCAAGCTTGATGTAAGAACACCTCATTTAATGAGTTTAAAAACACATGATTTGTCATACTCATTAAATAATGTAATAACACATGATTGGATGTATATGTAAAATATTTTCACACCGACGATGCATATAAATTAAATTATTAATTGTAATTACCCGTTTCAACCCAAGCTTGATGTAAGAATATTCCCCAGCTGGAACAGAGATTTTGTCAATGACCATATCAACTGGTATCTTTTTATTCACTTGAACAAAACCAGGACAGTATGTGTTGAAGCAACCTTTCACGACTCTATTATTTTCGAATTGCTAAAATTGCCAAAGAGAGTAAAATGCAGTTAAGTGTCTTATATTCATAATAAACGTTTATAACATATAATTGAGGATGATAAAAAACAATAAGTAGGTATCTACATACGCCCCAAGACGTGTAAAGTCGAGTGTGGTTGTCCCCATTATAAAGATCTGGATACACCTATAAAGTCAAACAAAATGAAACTTGAAAATTAACTTCAAACTAAATAGGAGTAATTATATGTTCCTATTTAATTTACACAGAAAATTGAAAAAAAAAAATGTACCATCCATCCAACACGTATGGTGCCGAACATATAATCAGGTTGTCCACTTTCGATTGATATCACCGAAGCACTAAGTTGCCCTTTGCCAACATTCGGATTGTGAGTGCTAAGATGTCCTTCAGCATGCTTGTACTTTCGATTATCAGTACTGGAAACTCCTGCAAACTGAGATATAATCATTTTAAAAGTTATTGATTTTATACATTTTTAAAATATTTTTAATTGTTAGTATTCTCTTTAAGAAGCTAAAAGAAAGTTAGTAGTTAGTTTACATATAGTGTTTGAAGTAAATATTTTCCTAATAATAATAATAATAATAATAATAATAATAATAAGTTACTAAAGCAATACATATTTTAAAATATGTTATTTACTCCTTTCTTGCCACTTAGGGTCGTTCGAAAAATTATATTCTTAATTTTTTTTTTTTACAAAAATTTAGGGTGAGGGGATACCTCCAGGCTCTTTGAGCACTTACGAAGGTAATTACATTTACTTCACACCAATGAGACTAGTGAGGACTCGAACCCGCGACATGTCGAATACAAGTCTTGTGATGCTCTACTAGGCCAACCAAGGTTGTTAGACTCGCGAGTCAACTCGTTCGATTCTACGAGTTTACGTTTCTACATGGACGAAACAAGTTGACTAGTCATGTAACTCGATTTTGCGCAAATTCGGGTGAACTCGGTGGACTCATGGTAGACTCGGACTGACTCGCGAGTCTGAGCCGAGTCAACGAGTCAGTGTTGACATTTAAAAAAAAAAACCCAAAATGCTACCATTTCATGCGTTTCATTCTTTTTTTTTGAAACAAATACTTAGTCCGCAAGTTTTGTTCCATACACATACAAAAAAGATGAAGATCAGTTGTTTTCTTATAGTAAGTATTTGTGATATGTAGATTTATTTAATATTATTTTAAATATTAGGTAAACTTGTACGAGTTTACGAGTCGAGTCTACCTATGCACCGCGAGTTTGCCTAGACTCTCTCATTAATATTATTTTAAACATTAGGTAAACTCGTACGAGTTTATGAGTCGAGTCTATGGGTCAAGTCTACCTATACTCTACGAATCTGTCTAGACTCTCGTGTTTGACAACCTTGAGGCCAACCCCACGAAGGTAATTACATTTACTCTAATTTATTTGTATAAGAGTATAAGATACCATTAATTGTTATTTTATCAATTTTACTCTTATTTTCATATACTAATAATTAATAACAAAGGGGATTGTGAAAAAGAACACATTAAAGAGATAAAAAATATACTCCATCATTTGGTCTGAAATATAAGCAAAAATGTCTATAAAATATAAGCAAAAAAGTCTATGTATTTGGTCCAAATTTTGGACCAAATACATAGATCACTTTTTTGCTTATATTTCATAGATTTTTTTTGCTTATATTTCAAACAGGAGGGAGTATAAGAAATGTAAATAATAACTTTAATATTAATATAGATGTCAATTGCATTTATTAATCTGCATGTCACTACTTTAAATATCACTAATAAAGGAATTGAACAATTAAAGTAAATAATAAAGAAAATGTTTGGTATTTTTATCCAAAACAAAGCGCATAAGTTGTCAATCTTCTTACGAACGGAATGGGGTTTTTTTGGCTCTTCTAAAGTGGGTAGAAAGTAAAGTAAGTAATACAACCGTTTATAAAAAAATTAAGGGTGATTTGTTTTTCATGTGTAGTTAATATCAACCCTTGATTTTCTCATCAATGGATGAAATTGTTTACTTTACGCTCTAAAGTGAATTGTGTGAATTGTTCACTTTAGAGGAGCCGGTTTTTTTTTTTTTTTGAGAATGTAACGGAATGGAGGTTAGCAATCCCCAAAATTATATATTTTATTATATAAAATTAATTTTACGCTTTCACATGATAATTAATTCAAGCTTTCTCATTTACTTATTTTTTGAGTAATATAAAATGAGATAAAGAATTTAGCAATAATTAGCTCCTAAAAAAATAATTATAATAAAAATGATGACAACTTAATAAAAAAATATGACTAGTGTGGCTTACCCTGTTTTCTTGTCCATTTGAAAACTTTGATCCTTGAAATTGTTGTCTATGGATAGCTTTAGCTTGAAATTGTTCTTCCTTAGTTGTTCTTCTGATGGGAACTGTTCCTGGGGGGCATTCCTTCTTTAATCCAAATCTTAAATTGCTTGATGCACCTTTTTCAGAAACTTTTTTTTGCTGAGAAAATGGTATTATCTACTTGACATATATTTATAATTGATTAGTATAACTTTGAACATAAGAATAAAAAAATATAAGAGTTGATTATGGTTGAGTAAATAACTCATCGATCTCTATGTGTATGTATGTAAATTTTACCATAATTAGAAAAAATATTATTTTGATAAACCTGGATTTTGTGATCATGAAGCAAAGGATGTTGAAGTGCAGGCTGCTTGTATAGTTCCACGCAATCATAGATGTCTCCATATTGACTCTGCATATTTTGATTTCATAAAATATATGCTCAGCCATAAACCTCCTAAAAATGTGTACATGTTTTTGAATTACAATGCTAGAGTATGCAGAAATGGATTGGTGAAAGGGTAAACTTGGAAAATAATTAAGATTTATAAAAATATTATCAGTAATTGTCACCTATCTTACATTTATGTCATGTAAAAAATGTTATCTCAATAACATAAAAAAAAATTGAACAATATTTGTCTTTAAAGACTTGGTGATAAAATTTTAAAATCATAAAAACATAATTGAATTTATTTTGTGTTCCCCCCTTCTTTGCCCTTAATTTCTTACCATTCCCCATGACTTGAAAGAATTGTTCATGCCATTTACTGGCTTGAGAGATGGTAGTATATTTGGTCCTTGTGGGATATCAGGAATCGAGCAATATTTTCCAAAAGACACTCCTGGAGGTGGTTTCTTGCAAAAGCGAAATCTGGTTTCTCAGTATTTTCATATTGATATACGAATCCTAGCTGTAGTTTTACTATTGGCATCTAGTTCAAAAATATGTTTTCGGGGTGTGTGGTTCTTGGTTTGAGCACTACTTCTACTCAAGCAAAGCACCATAATTTTTATTACTAATGAATTATCTTTTAGCTTTGAAAACAATAATTAAATTTGCTTAAATTATAGGCCTAGGGATCTAATTAAAAAAATTGATAAAATCAAAGCAACTTAGAAAAGTTGACTAAACAAAAAAAAAGATATTCATAATAAAATCAAGTGTAAAGCTCTGTTATATGATAAGATAAGATGACTACGCCAGAGATATTTGATCATTTGGCATCAAATCCTCTCCCTTTTTAATTGATATCCTTTCACTTCAAGAAAAGTGACATATATATATATATATATATAGCTACACGCAGTTTTAATGACAACGCGTCTTCTGTCGGTATAAGTCATCTTTACCTATGATTTATATTCATCTCTAATATATCAAAATGAAAAAAGAGGGACAGAGAAAATAGAGGAACAAAACAAGACACACTTAATTGATCAACATATCTCTCTATTGTAAGTGTTGGTTAATACCTTCACCATCTTCACATGCGTATAGTTGTTTTCCTCCAATATGTCTTTATTCGGTAATGAATTTCTCCCATATACTTCATGGAAACAGGAAATGAATGAAATTGCAAGGCAAAAGGCACAAAACCATGATATTGGGATAGAATCCATGTCAGAGCTTGACGATCTCCCTTCTTTACGTTTGTGTTTGTGTGTCTATGTCTCTCTCTCTCTCTCTCTCTCCCCCTCTCCCACTCTCCCTATATATATATATATATATATATATATATATTGAAAAAAGACCTGAGCTAAATTAGTCTTACATTTAAATAAAATACAAAAAGTCCTCATAACTCATAAGAAAAGTAATAAATTAACAGTTTTGAAATAAATATATTTGATGCAATTTTTTAATAATTTTTTCCTAGAATCTATATTTTTTATTTATGGTTAAAATGTTTAGTTTTTTAATATATATTTTTTAGAAAATGTATTTAATAATCATCTCAATAATTTTATACTTTTTTAAATATTTTCTTATGAAAAAAACACAAAAGTAAAAATGAAAAAAATGTATAAATTAGATGTGGTGAGAAAAAGCACAATATTAATTATGAGTTTTTTTGTTATACAATATTAAAGAGTTTGAAAAACTGATAAGTAAAGAGAAAACAAAAGAATACTAAAATGTAAAAATAATTAAGACACGATTATTTCAAATAAATTATACAAACATTGAATTTATGAGAGGGCATTAAATGATTTTGGCAAGTAGTCCTTTGCAAAACCAAAAGGTTAAATTGTAACGAAAACATCAAGAAATTGGTATACAAATTTTATTGAAAAATATTTAATAGAAAATAAAGTTTTAAAAGTTTTAAATGTATTAGATATATTTCTTGATTTTTTATTTTTTCTATACATGTTTATATAACACTCATTAACAAGAATACAAATAAATTAACCCTAAGTGGTTAGCCCAGTGGAGCATGACATGACTTGTATTTGACATGTTGCGGGTTCGAGTCCCCACTAGTCCTTTTGAAGTGAGATAAATGTAATTACCTTCGTAAGCGCTCAAAGAGCCCGAAGATCTTTCATGCCTTGAACTGGAGTACTATCCCCTCACCCTAAATTTTTTTCATAAAAAAAAAGAATACAAATAAATTATCAAGTAACTTAATTTTTTTTACCACTTTTAACAAAAAAATAAAATAAAATAATTAAAGGAAAAGGTTACCATCACTTAGATACAATACATCTCAAAAAAAGAGACCAAAAAGATATGACACGTTTGGCCAAAAGCATTTAAATAGAAATAATTCGGTAATTAATTTGTTAATGAATTTTCCATTAAAACTTTCACAATCTTCACATGCGTATAGTTCAAGGAGATAAGCTCGTTTCATTCGGTAACATTTGGTAGTGAATTTCTCCGATATACTTCATGGAAAGGGGAAATGAATGAAATTGCAAGGTAAAAGACACAAGACCATGATATATCGAAATAGAATCCATGTCAGAGCTTGATGATCTCCCCCTCTTTGCCGTGTGTGCCTGTCTCTCTCCCTCTATATATAAAATACCTAAGCTAGATTAGTTTTACATTTAAAGAAAATACAGAAAATCCTCATAACTCATAAGAAAAGTAATAAATTAATAGTGCATTTGGATAAATTTTGAAATAAATATATTTAATGTAATTTTTTTTATACTTTTTTCCTAGAATCTATAATTTTTATTTATGGTAAAAATGTTTATTTTTAATATATAATTTTAGAAAATGCATTTAATTATCTCAATAATTTTTTTTAATATTTTATTATGGAAAAAAACCCAAAAGTATGAGAAAATTCAAAATATTAATGAGTTTTTTTTAGTGACACAATATTAAAGAGTTTGAAAAACAGATAAGGAAAGAGAAAATAAAATAAGACTAAAATGTAAAAATAATATAAGGAAAGAGAAAATAAAATAAGACTAAAATGTAAAAATAATTAAGACACGATTATTTCAAATAAATTATTCAAACATTGAATTTATGAGATAGCATTAAATGATTTTGGCAAATAGTCCTTTGCAAAAACAAAAGGTTAAATTGTAACAAAACCATCACGAACTTGCCATAAAATTTTAGTGAAAAATATTTAATAGAAAATAAAGTTTTAAATGTTTTAAATTTATTTAATATGTTTTTTGATGTTTAATTTTTTATACATATTTATATAAAACTTGTTCTGAACAGAACTTCAGAGGATGACCGGAGGGAAGCAGTGCGGTTGTGCTCACGACGGATGACGACGGCGTGTTGGGTGGTGTACCTGCAAACACTCCGACGCTCAAGTCAGTGTGTGTCGAGGTGAGTGAAGAGGTGGTAGAAAAATCATTACCTCGACCGTTCGACGCGGTCTTCTTTAAATATGAGTTGAGGACGATTACCGATGAGTAACCGTCCCGTGAAACCCGGAAGTCGGCATTAAATTCCTTTAATGCTGAGAACCGTTGGGTCGGCCGCGTTGAGGGAAGGCGGAGAGGCGAGCGGAAACGTGGCATCGAGGGAAGGTGGATCGACGAGCGGAAATGGGCCGAGAAGGCAGCGGATCTCCGGATTGGGCCTCGGCCCAGTCCGGAACAGTTGCCCCCCAAGTCGCTAGCTCGAATGTCGAGGTGGTGACTTGTTGTTGAAGTTCATTGATGTCGACGTCCGACGTCTTTGTTCGTAAGGAACGGCAAGCGTCGTCGGGTCGTGCTTTGTTTATCAGTTCGTTCGGGACCTTCGTGTTCCACCTCTGCTGAGGCAGTTCTCGACACGAAGCTTGACGTACTTGTGCTAGGTACGAGGCTTTATCACGAGTTAGTGCACGCGGTCTCGGCACGAGGTCGACAAGGCTTTATCACGAGCTCGTGCACGCGGTCTCGGCACGAGGTCGATCTCTTCATCAGGTGCTTGTGCCAACGCAAAAGGCTTTATCACGAGCCTGCACGCGGTCTCGACGAGGTCGATCCGCAGTGCTTGTGCCGACGCGACAAGGCTTTATCACGAGCTCGCGCCGCGGTCTCGACGCGAGGTCGACAAGGCTTTATCACGAGCTCGCGTGCCGGTCTCGCACGAGGTCGATCTCTTCATCAGGTGCTTGTGCCAACGCACAAGGCTTTATCACGAGCTCGTGCACGCGGTCTCGGCACGAGGTCGATCACAGGTGCTTGTGCCAACGCACAAGGCTTTATCACGAGCTCGTGCACGCGGTCTCGGCACGAGGTCGATCTCTTCATCAGGTGCTTGTGCCAACGCACAAGGCTTTGTCACGAGCTCGTGCACGCGGTCTCGGCACGAGGTCGATCTCTTCATCAGGTGCTTGTGCCAACGCACAAGGCTTTGTCACGAGCTCGTGCACGCGGTCTCGGCACGAGGTCGATCTCTTCATCAGGTGCTTGTGCCAACGCACAAGGCTTTGATAATAAATAAATGCTGGTTGCGTATTTCTCCAATCATACTTCATTGCTTCACATTTATGTGTTTAGGATACATTTGTTTCAACTATAATATTTCTTCATCTTTCTTTGCGTTCCAAGTTCTTGGAATTTCTTTGTCCTTGCAGTGTCTCGAGGGTGTAGGCGTCGGTACCTGTCTTTGCGACAATTCTGTACGGGCCTTCCCAATTGGGTGCAAGTTTCCCTTGTGGGGCGTTCTTCAGGCCAACATCAGCTCGTCGAAGAACTAAGTCCCCAGGCATGAATTCCCTGGGTACAACACTTCGGTTGTATCTTGCTGCGATTTTCTGTTTCACTGCGACCTCGCTGAGTGCTGCAAGCTCCCTGCATTCGTCAAGGAGGTCGAGTTCTTCTCGTATACTCTGACAGTTGTCAACGCTACTCTGGGGATGCGAGGTTCTCCAACTAAGTTCCCCAATCTCGACAGGAATGATGGCCTCTGTCCCATATGTGAGACGAAAGGAGATTCTCCCGCTGCCGAATGTGGAGTAGTCCGACACGCCCGCAGCACTCGGGAAGCTCTTACGCCCGATTGCCCTTGGCCTCATCCAATCTCCGTTTCTGACCTCGGAAGATAACTCGCTCGCGCCTCGCCTGGCCGTTCGTCTGGGGGTGTTCTACCGAGGTGAAGTGTTGTTTGATGTCGAGGTCTTCCAAGGTCTTTCGGAATCCGCGATCTGCGAATTGCGGGCCGGTGTCGGTGGCGACCACCACCGGGAATCCCGAACCTTGTCGAATATATCTTTTGAAGAACTTAATCAAGTTCTTTGCGCTATCTTCGCCAGGGCTCGCCTCAACCCATTTGGTGAAGTAATCTACCGCAACGACTGTGTATTTCACCTGTCTGGGAGCCATTGGAAAAGGTCCAAGTATATCAATACCCCACCAGGCAAAGGGCCATGGTGATGTCAGGGATGTTAACTCTGTAGGAGGAGCTAAGTGTAGATCGCCATGTCTCTGGTATTTGTCGCATTTCTTCACGAACGATATCGCGTCCGCGTTCAGGGTCGGCCAGTAGTACCCTGCGCGGAGGATTTTCTTTGCCAAGGAACGTCCTCCAAGGTGTTGCCCACATATGCCTTCATGCACTTCAGCAAATGCATATTGCGCTCGGGTATCGTCGACGCATTTCAACAGGGGGGTGGAGAACCCTCTTCGATATAAGATACCGTCGATCATAGAGTACGAAGATGCCTTTTTTTGGATTTTTGCGGCTTCCTTCTCATCATCAGGTAGCCGACCGAATTGAATAAATTCTTGAATCGGTGTCATCCAACTGTCGGGCTCATCGGGCGGATCATCGACACTTGCCTGGGAAATTGCAAAGCAGAATTTCTAAGTTTCCTCGATACCTCGTCATAAGTGGTATCAACCACGGCAGTAATGCTAGGCTTGGCCAGTGTTTCTTGTATTACCGATCTGTTGTTTCCTGAGCTTCTCGTGCTGGCGAGTTTGGACAGAATGTCAGCTCTGACGTTTTATTCTCTCGGAACGTGTACGATCTCCACGGAGGTGAAGTCGCTCATTTTCTTCTTTACCAGGGCGAGGTATTTTTGAAGAAGTGGATCTTTAGCCTGGTATTCTCCACTTATCTGGGACACAACTAGCTGAGAATCAGTTCTGAGCTTTACCTCTTCAGCGCCGAAGTCTCGAGTCAGTGTGAGGCCAGCTAAACACGCTTTGTACTCTGCCTGGTTGTTGGAGGTGGGAAAGGAGAATCCCAATGAAAATTCGACGATCTGCCCGTCGTCGTTCTCGAGCAACAAACCAGTGCCATCGCTTGGAATTGGCGATCCGTCGACATGGACCGCCCATTTGGAACAACGCTCGTAGCTCCGTGAGTCATCTCGCAATGAAATCCGCCAAGCACCGGGCTTTGATAGTTTGTCTCGGCTCGAAAGTAACTCGGTCGGACAACTCAACCGACCACTTGATCATACGCCGCGGTCAGGCTGTGTAGAATCTGTTTCATTGGTGGTCGATTCGGACCACTATGGGATGTGCTAAGAAGTATTGTCTCAGCGTCGAGCCGCGATTATCGGTCTGAAGCGACTTTCTCGATTTTCTGGTATCTCACTCCGGGCCCTGAAGTGCTTTGCTTATAAAATAGATCGGTTTCGTCCTCATACGCTTCGCGAATGAGGACGGCACTCGAAGCTTCGATCGACACGCCCAGTAGAGATAAAGGACCTCCCCTGGAGACGGCCTCGTCAACACCGGGCGGTTGGGATAGTATGCTTTACGTGTTAAGGCTTCTTCGCACGGGTGACCATTCGAATCAATTCCTTCGAGCAAGCGGAAGAAAGGCAATGCATGTTCTCAGATTTTGAGATAAACCTCGTCGAGGAGGCTAGCATTCCGTGAGTCTGGATGTTTTTCTTTGACGATGGTTGTTGCATCTCTATTACAGCCCGACATTTATCGGGGTTGGCCTCGATTCCCCTCTCGGTTAGGTAGAAACCTAGAAATTTTCCAGTTCGAACTCCGAAAGTGCACTTTTTCGGATTGAGCCTCATATTATGTCTTCGTACTTCAGCAAAGACTTCTCTAAGATCGACGACGTGGTCGATTTCTTTCGTTGTTTTTACTATCATATCATCCATATATACCTCCAAAGATTCTACCGATCCGTTGGCAAAGACTTTATTCATCATGCGGCGATATGTCGCTCCGGTGTTCTTAAGGCCAAAAGGCATTACGTTATAGCAAGAAATACCTTTATCCGTCATGAACGCGGTTTTCTTGATCGAGATGATGCATCTAATCTGGTTGTACCTGCAGTATGCGTCCATGAAAGACAACAATTGAAAACTAGAGGAATTGTCGGCGAGTTTGTCGATATTAGGGAGGGTAGGCGTCTTTGGGGCATGCCTTGTTAAGATCGTAATCAACACACATTCGCCACTTTCCATTAGATTTCTTAACCAATACAACATTTGTGACCAAGTAGTATATTTGACCTCCTAATGAATTCAGCCTTAATTAAGTCTTCGACAGACTTTGGCAGCGGCCGGCTTTTTCAGAGCTTGCTTACGGCGCTTTGAGCTACCCAATGAGCCTTGGGATCGAGAGCGAGTTGGTGGCAGGCAATATCACGAGAGATACCTGGCATGTCAGCAGATGTCCAAGCGAAGAGGTCGGCATTGGACTTCAGGCACTCTGTTATTTGCAATTTGACCTGGTCAGGGAGATCGACACCAAGGTTCACCGCCTTCCTGGGTCTTCTCCTAGTTGAACTCGGATGAATTCTCCATCGCATCGGGTCTTTTAATCTTTTGGTGGAGCTCGCGGGCCAGGAGGTCGTCTTCCTGTATCTCATCCTCGAGCTCAATCCTGGCGTCGAAATCGGTGAGATTGACATCTGCAGCAGCCTTTGCAGGATCAAGCTTCTTGGTCGATGGGAGTTGTTTCTCTTCCTTTTGCTCTTCGGCCTTCAAAGATAAAATATAACATCTCCTCGCAGCTTCTTGGTCGGCTTCGATGGTGACGACTTTGTCTTCGTCATCATGAAAACGCATTTTCAGGTGAACTGCCGAGGTTACACCCTAACTCACCCAAAGGTGTCGGGCGTCCGACGATGCGATTGTAAATGCAGACTTGCATGGTAACACGATGAATTGGACCTTCACGCTTTGGAGATTGGTTGCTCTCCAAAAGTCACCATCAACTCCACATAGCCCAACGGCTTTGTTTTGAACCGTTGAAACCGGGCCAGCTCGGACCGCACAGACGATATCTTTTTCCTGGTAGTTTCAAGGTTTTAAACACCGTAGAACATGATATCCGCCGAGCTCCTTGGTCTATCAAGATTCTTCTCGACGTCAAAGTTAGCCATATAGGCTTTCACCAACAGGGAATCAAATAGTTCGGCCTTCCATTCACCAAGTCTTCGTCAGAAAAGGCTAGGGGTGGTCTTCCCTTATGCCGACTTGATGAAGGAAAAACAGTGGAAACGGTCATCGCTTCTCTCAACTTTCGTTTTACTGAATTGATGCTCGCCCCTCCCTTATCGGAGAATCCTCCGGAAAAGACCATGGCGGCGAGAGGAGGGCGAGATCTCTCCTGATGCACGAACTGCTCCTTCGTCTTGCGTCCCGGTCGAGTCTCTCTTTTGAGGTCGAGGTGATCTAGATCTAGACCTTCTATCTCCAAATCTCGGTTTTCCTTTCACATATTTGGTCAATCTGCCCTTCTGGATCAGTTGTTCTATGACGTCCTTCAGGTGAAAACATTCATTGGTCTCGTGCCCGACACACTTGTGAAAGTGGCAGTACCTCGACTTATCGAGATTCTGGCTTCTCTTTCCCTTCGGGAAATTTAATTCCAAAGATCACTGACCGTGTTCGCAAGCACTCATTCAAGATGCGCTAGGGGTAGTGTTCAAAGGGTGTATTCGTCATACCTCTTTCTTTGGACCCCGACTTTCCTTCTCCCTACGCGACTTGTCCTCGCGTTGTCCACCAGCTTCCTCCTGGGTTTTACCTTTGGCTTTTGATGCCATCAACTTCTCTTCGTAATTCATAAATTTCTGAGCTCGCTTCAGGAACTCGGTCAGGGACCTCGGTTTGTCGACACCAATGTCGACACTGAATAGGCTTCCTTCGACCAGGCCTTGCTCTAGCAAGTATAGTTTCATCTCGTCAGAGCATTTTTTCACCAAAATGGCTTCTTTGTTGAAACGCTCGACATAGTCTCTGATAGACTCACCTTTCTTCTGCTGAATCGCGGCTAGGGCTGCTGTCGACTTGGGTTGGGCTTTAGATGCGGTGAAATGTGCGGAGAACTGGTCGATTTAACTCAGTCCACGATCCAATGGAATTTCTCTTAAGAGTCTGGAACCAAGACAAAGCCGACTTCTTCAGAGTGAGGGGAAAGATTCTGCACTTTACCGGCCCTTGGGCGCCTCGATAGTCCATGACAGTGTCAAAGCAGCCAACATGTTCGTCGGGGTCGGTGGTCCCGTCGTAGGAGTCCAAAGAGGGCGGTTTCTGAAGATGCTTCGGAATCGGGAATCTCATAATCTTGGACGTAAAAGGACCAAAGGCCTTGCACGTGTCATCTGTGTCATCGCTCTGAGAAGGGGTTGATGAGACAGAATGAGCACGGCGGCGGTGAGAGGTGCGACCAGGAGATTTTACTCGCCGCCTAGAGGCTGAGGCGCTTCTTGGGGAGTGTCGCCGCCGTGGTGGTACCTTCGCGATGAGACGCCGCGTCGAGAAGCGGCGATGGCGCTGGAGAGTGTGGCATATCTGATTCAGGAGAAAGACTTACGGAAGAAACTCTTCGCGCGTGTTTGCTCATGTCTTCCGCTTTGAGGCAAACGGACCTCGGATCTGTGGCGAGGTGGAGTACGATCTATCGAATTGTTATTACGGTTTGCTCTATGTCCGTGAGCGGTGTTGAGTCGCGGCCTCGATGGTGGTGATGAACAGACCTGAGATTTTCGGATTCCTTCGATCTCGAGGAGAACGAAACACGATCTTCTCTCGTTGTCGACCAGGTGGCAACGCGAGCGAGATTTCCTTCGCGATTCTCCATTCTATCGAGACGTTGATTCCGAGCCTGCATCGCCGGCATGGCCGAATGAATTCGCGGAACTCGCGAATGAGAACGGCGGCGCTCTGTTCCTATCGGTTTGAGTAGCAACGATCGGAACGGCGTCATCCGACGCGAGGCGGAAGGTTATTCCTCGTCCCTCGTGACTCACCGATAAAATTAACAGGTTCATGGTGAGGTGGTTCGAGATCTGCGTTAGCGAGTGGAATCGCTAGTCGCGACTGATGCTTCAACCCACCATCGCCGAGTGAAGGGAGACTTCGACAAAGAAGATGAAATCAGAAACGATTCCCCACAGACGGCGCCAATGTTCTGAACAGAACTTCAGAGGATGACCGGAGGGAAGCAGTGCGGTTGTGCTCGCGACGGATGACGACGGCGTGTTGGGTGATGTACCTGCAAACACTCCGACGCTCAAGTCAGTGTGTGTCGAGGTGAGTGAAGAGGTGGTAGAAAAATCATTCCCTCGACCGTTCGACGCGGTCTTCTTTAAATATGAGTTGAGGACGATTACCGATGAGTAACCGTCCCGTGAAACCCGGAAGTCGGCATTAAATTCCTTTAATGCTGAGAACCGTTGGGTCGGCCGCGTTGAGGGAAGGCGGAGAGCGGAAACGTGGCATCGAGGGAAGGTGGATCGACGAGCAGAAATGGGCCGAGAAGGCAGCGGATCTCTGGATTGGGCCTCGGCCCAGTCCGGAACAAAACTCATTAACAATACTAATAAATAAATTATCAAGTAGCTTAATTTTTTTTAACACTTTTAACAAAAAATAAAATAAAATAATAAAGAAAAAAGTTACCGTCACTTAGATATGATCCATATTTTTTTTTGTTACATAGGGTCGAACTCGCGACATCGAATAACTCGGGAGCTCTATCACCTAGGTGCTACCAACTGCGCCAGCACCCTGAGCTTAAAGACCCAAATAAAAATGATCAAAAAAGATACGACCCGTCTGGCCACAAGGATTTAAATAGAAATCATAGGTTTAGAGTAAAAAATTTATACTTAATGGTGTGCTTTAGGATGAGTTTTAAATTCTATTTGAATTAAAATGGATCTTCTCATGTAAGATTTTATGGATGATTTTCTATCTGTTGCTTT
>CM073730.1:15689465-15787779 GCA_037113605.1 Calophaca sinica | reverse complement strand
TGTCTGTGTGATGAGAGAGATGAGAGAGAGAGAGAGAGACGTTTTGATTTGAAGTGTTGGAAGGTGCCAAAATGAAGTAGTGCAAGAAAAGCAACAGGAAAAGCAAGAGGCAAAACAATTAAAGAAGAAGAAGCTAGGGAGAACGAATGATCACGTGAAAACAAATTAAAGAAAAAGAAAATGTTTCGCATATATTATGTCTGATATTGGGGGTTCCATTTATTTTTTCTCTCATAAGCAACCGCATCTCTCTCTCTCTCAATCCCCATCTACCAGTCCTTTCCATTCTTTATTAGAAAAACTCAAACTCCATTTTCCATTCACTTCACAGACAAACCAGCAGCAAAGGCCGTATTTATATGGGTATATAAAAATTTGTTTTTGAAAACGTGGGGGGACCATGGCAACCAAAGGTCCCCCTTTCCCTCCGCCTCTGGAAACATATA
Source organism: Calophaca sinica (assembly GCA_037113605.1). Lineage (NCBI taxonomy): Eukaryota > Viridiplantae > Streptophyta > Magnoliopsida > Fabales > Fabaceae > Calophaca > Calophaca sinica. Next base: position 15,787,333 of record CM073730.1, on the reverse strand, counting down.
TTAGACTTGTTGACTATTACTATTCAAAGTCTTCTAACCCATTTTATAAGTTAGAAAAGTAAGTAGGCACAAGACCAGAGGTAAGGTTCCTTGGCAGGCATGAGATGTGCAAGTCTGAAAGCAAAGACTATAATCCATGACCATCTAGGTTAATTAATTAGAAAATTAAGTGGACTAGATAGTGAATTGGAGAGGAACACTATGATTGCATTATTTTTAAGATTCTCCTCGTTATAAGATTAAATTTATAAATGATAACAATTAAATTCCTTGCATTCATTTCATTTTATTCGTTTCATATATGTGTTTGATTATATGTGTTACCTTAGAAAAAATATCCGATTGGCAATGCTCACACATCAAGTGGTTCTGATTAATGAGTATATCTAATACTGATTGAAGCCTGTGTCCATTATCGGCTAATGAGAACAACATCCACTTAGCTTGACTTTTTTTCTCATGATTACTGAGTATTTTTTTCTCAGCCAATCTGATTCTTTTTCTAAATCATGGTGCAAGTGTATATATATAAAAGATGGAATGGGACCTCTGTCTTGAAATCAAATTACAATGAGGGACTGCAATTGTAAATATGTTTTTCAAAAGAAACTTTTATGAAAGATGAACTGAAAAAGCTTTGATGAGATGAGACTATCTTGTGAAGAAATACATCCCAAGAAATTATTAGGATTTGAAGACATCGTAAAAATACTTAATTGCATGGATTTTAATTATTAGATTACCGCCTCTACTATAATAATTCAAATAATAAAATAAAGTATCCGTGATAACATTTTCTTTTTGGATACATGCATTAAAAGTAGGCACAACAGGTGAGGGTTTTGGGTGTAACCCTATACATCTTTGAAAGACTTGGTGAAATGCCTTTATAGTTCATATAATGATTTTCCAATCTAGGACCTCAAGTGGCTGATATTAATTAATGCTTGAATTTTTATAATGGTAAAATGAAAATGAAGTTTTCTATTGATTCAGCTTTAGTTAAAATAATAATAATAATAGGAAAATACTACCCGCTTTCTCTTTTTCCAAAGCTTCCAAATTTTTATGAAGAGTGAAGACAATACTCTATCTAATGTTGATCATCATGATAAAAGACTTTATCAAAGAAACCGTGTGGAATGGGAAAAGGAAACATGAAATAAATCCAATTAATTAGACATCTTGACTATTACTTACGATTCAAGTCTTCTAACCCATTTTATAAGTTAGAAAATTAAGTAGAAACAGACAAGCTTAATTAAGGTACATTGACAAAGTGCATGAGATGTGCAAGTTTGAAAGCAAAGACTATAATCCATGACCATCTAGGTTAATTAATTAGAAAATTAAGCGGACTAGATAGTGAATTGGAGAGGAACACTATGCTTAAATAATTTTTAAAATTCTCCTCTTTATAAGGTTAAATTTATAAATGATAACAATTAAACTGCAATGCATACATTTATTTTTGGGTACATTGCATACATTTCATTTTATTTGTTTCATATATGTGTCACCATAGAAAAATATTCGATCGGGCAATGCTCACACATCAAGTGGTCCTCGATTAATGAGTATATCTCGATATCGATTGAAGCCTCAGGTCCACTATCGACTAATGAGAACAACATCCACTTAGCTTGATTTTTTTCTTTTTGATTACCGAGTATTTTTCTCACCAATCGATTCTTTTTTCCAAATCATGGTGCAAGTGTATATTTATAAAAGATGGAATGTGACCTCTGTCTTGAAATCAAATTACAATGAGGGACTGCAATTGTCAATATCTTTTTCCAAAAGGAACTTTTATGAAAGATGAACTGAAAAGCTTTGGTGAGATGAGATTGTCTTGTGAAAAAGACATCCCAAGAAATTATTATGATTTGAAGACATGGTAAAAATACTAATTACATGGATTTTAATTATTAGATTACCCTCTGCTATAATAATTCAAATAATAAAATAAAGTATCTGCATAACATTTTCTTTTTGGATACATGCATTAAAGGTAGACACAATAGGTGAGGCTTTTTGGGAGTAACACTATACATCTTTTGGAAGACTTGGTGGAATACCTTTGTAGTTCATATAATGATTTTCCAATCCATCATGTGGCTGTCATTAATTAATGCTTGAATTTTTATAATGGTAAGATGAAAATGAAATTTTCTATTGATTCAGCTTTAGTTAAAATAATAATAATAATAGAAAAATACTACTTGCTTTCTTTTCCAAAGCTTTCAAATTTTTATAAAGAGTGAAACAATAAACCGTGGTGGAATGGGAAAAGGAAACATGAAATAAACCCAATTAATTAGACATCTTGACTATTATTTCCGATTCAAGTATTCTAACCCATTTTATAAGTTAGAAAATTAAGTAGAAACAGGACAAGCGGTAATTAAGGTACATTACAGGCATAGATTGTGCAATCTTGAAAGCAAAGATTATACTCCATGACCATCTAGGTTAACTAATTAGAAAATTAAGCAGACTAGATAGTAAATTAGAGAGGAACACTATGATTACATTATTTTTAAAATTCTCCTCTTTATAAGATTAAATTTATAAATGATAACAATTAACAAAGGCAATGCCATCACCACCAGAAGGGCAAGAAGGTGAGGAAAGGATTGAGAAAGAGAAACGACATGAAAAAGAAGCGGTGGAGTTTGTTAAAGGATCAAGAAAACGAACTGGGTATATGTAGAAAGCTCTTCCCATTCCAGAAGAGGAAGAAGGAGAAGGAAAAAGGCAAGTGAGTTCCTTGGTGAGACTAATGGCGTTGTCGGTGTAGGAAGCGTCGCCGAAGAAAGTGACGTTTTCTGAAGGCAAGAAAGGGAGGGAAAGAGAGGGGGAAATGAGGTTGGTGAAAGTGAAGAGAAAGAAATGGATCCATAAGGGGAGCAGAGAGTGACACAGCATTGTAAAAGAAAGATTCTGCAGAATTAACGGTGGCAGATTTTATTTTTATTTTTATTTTTTTTTCAAGAATTTGCTTTCATGGTTATGGTAGGTAAAGAAGGTACCTATTGTCGTTGAAAGCTGATAGAGATTAGAGAAAATGGTGCAATGTGTGTGTGCGAGAGAGAAACCATGTGAGGGGTGGACTCATTTTCGTGGCCTAGTCCTCCTTCTAAGCCCAAAGGCTAAGACAATGGTTTTCTTTTTTTTCTTTTTCTTTTTTTTAAACAAAATGAGACAATCTTGATTTTTGATATTTGATCTCTATTCTTAGACAGTTAGAACCAAAAAAAAAAAAAATATATGTGTCTCCCCATTGTATAAAATTAGAGATGGTAAGTGGGTAAGATTTAGAAACTACAGAAAAGTGTAATTAAGCTTTGAGTTTTGTCATATCCTCTTAAAACATCAATTTAGTAGCTTTATTACTTAATTCATTCATTCTTTTTTTCCCAAGTGTTATTTTTTTTTGGGTGAATAACATAATAAAGAAACAAAAAGAGGACTAGTGCACAACGCCAACTAACAGACAACAAAGGAGACATCGTACACCAAGTGGGCTCCTCAAATCTTCAAGTGTTCCTTGGCCCAAACACCCTCCTTAGCGAGAACATCCAAGACACCGGTTTGCTTCACTAAACACATGAGATATAACAATAGAGTCGCTCCCATGGAGCAACGCCACAATCTCAAAAGGATAGAGGCATAAGGGTGAAATTCATAAAGATCGCTTCTCAACAATAGCAAGAACTACATCAAGATAATCAACTTCACACATCACATTCAGAAAGTTCTCGGAAGAATAGCCAATCTCAACCCATGTAGGATATCAATCAACTCTGCCAATAGCGGAGCCCCAATACCGTCAATCCCAAGTGTTATTTAAAATAATGGCATGTAAATTAATAAATTTAATTAATATTTATTTATATTTAAATTATTATTTTTAATTTTTTGATGCCACTTATCTCTTTAGTATGTTATTTCTCCATAATTTTTTACGGATTTTTTAGGAAAATTAAAATACACGAATATAATTAGTAAAATACTAATTAATGTTATATTTAATTTGTAAAACAAATGACAAAGAAGAGCGTTTAAAGAATAACATAAGGAAATGTGATCCGGCTAATTATATACCCGTGCGTAAGATATGAGGTATATTAACAATGCAAAACTGTGACGTCATCTTGTGGTCATAGACGTCTGACCATTGTCCAGAAGTTCCAAATGATAGACATCCTGGCAATATAGTAGCTTCAAAACCTCCACACTTTATTAATAAATGAACAATGACGACACATTGTCCTTTATAAAGAAGAACGTCTGACGTAATAAACCAACACTGAGAAAGGACTCACTAAAAAGAGTCGGTGATGAAAATGTGTGTTATAGTCATCGGTGCTTTAGAAATGCTTATTGTATCAATAAGAAAAAGTTGGGAAATGAGTAGTTTATAAGGGATGGCAATTTGGACCATATCCACGGGTACCCGTGAAAATTGCCCACAGAAAATTTATGAGTCCGGGTACAAATAATTGCCCGCAAATTTGAATGGTGTGGTGACTATGATACTCCACCCTACACCCATATATATACACACCCACACACACACACACACATATATATATATATATATAAATGTAAGCCATTACGTAGACTGCTCCATTTACGCTTCACATTCATTTTTTTGGCCAAAATGCAAAATGTATTTTTTAATTTTTTAATTTCATGATATTTCATTAATTAAGGCGATATCAATCAATCAATACTCATTTCTAACATTTATCATCTACCAAATTTGAATTAAATCAAATTAAAATTTAAAATGTAATAATTAAAACATATCAATGAATTAATTCTCATATCGTGATCATTTTTATTCAATCAAAATATTATCTAAGTCATGTGACAACATAAGAATCATTAATTTTTTTGCCTAAATCAATTTTAGTTTCAATTTTTATTTTTTAGCTATTGTTTTAATTATAGCAATCATTATTACCTCATGTCAAATTAAACAATAATTTTACAAGGTAAATTATTAATATATTCCTTAAATATATTATTTATTTTTATTTATTATGTATGTCAATTATTAGTACTGTTCATCAATATTTGTTTTTTGACAAATACTATTCATCATTATTTTACCATACAAAGTTTGTTACTTTTAATTTTATAAATTTTCATGGATGATTAATTTTAGTATTCACATCATAAAGTTTAATTTAAAAATCATAACTATATAATGTTAAATTTAGTATTTTTTCTTCATAATTTGTATATTTTTTCTCTTACATATTATTATAATTTACAATTTTCAGTATTCCATTGGAGTATAAATATTTTCAGCATTTAATCATTCACATGATTGTTTATGTTTAATTATAATAAATGTTAAATCAATATGTATTTTTATTTTTCCTTCTTAAAGCTTCGATATTATATGTGAGAAAAACCATAATTTATTTTATGATTAATTTGTTGTCCAATATAGATAATTGATTATCTTTTTTATGCTGCTTATTTTGAATTTATCTTACTGTAATTTAGATAAATCATTCAATTGTGTGCTTTATATTTTTTTTTTAAAACACGTAGTTGATAAACCATCTTTAAATATGAAGAAAATAGAACCAATATTGTTTGTTTTATTTGTTATATATAATGAATTATCTATAATATTTTTTGAAAAAAATTAAATCTGCTAATAATTTTTTTGAAAAAAAAATCATATTTATTCTTGCACGTTGGATACTTTTACAACTCATACATATAATCCGTGTAAGCATGGATAAATACACTAGTATATATAAAATTTTAACTATAAGCTTCACCAAAAACACTATGATTCAAATTTTTAAAACAAAAATAATCTAAATATCCTAAACTTTCTAAATCTAGCAGCATCTATATTTTTTTATTGTGATGTTTACGCTTTTTTATGTTTTGAATGTTTTTATTTTGTTAGATACTTTGATTTATAATGTTTTATGAGTAGATTTAAAAGATTTTTGGATCTTTTTTAATGTTAAGATGTTTTTTTTTGTTATTTGTCATTGTATTTCATAGTTAAAGTGCATGTAATAGGTGTGGGCACGGGTACTTAGGTACCCAGAGAGTACGAGTAATGATACTAATATTGCTAACCACGCGAGCACGGGTATGGGTTCGGGAAATCTTTCCAAACGCGAGTATGAGAATGAATACTATAGTACTCTACCCAGAGAGTACCAATTGTCATTCCTACTTTATATGTAATAATAATGTTATGTTTGATCAGTGGCGAATGTACCTGTGGGAAGGTATGGAGGCAATTGTCCCCACGAAGTAAAATTTTCACTTAGACATGCATAACATTATTTATTTTTGCTCCTGTAAAAAATAAGCGTTGTCTCTATAAGACATTGTCTTAAATGAATGTAGAAAGTTATAAGAAATAAAAGGGAGAATAAATTGATACTAATTTTATCCATTTATCTTTCTAATTTTTAAATGCTCCTTCTAACACTAAACAATATAGTGACACAAAATACATCAAATTTCAAAATAAATTATAGCATTTGGGTTATTTTTGTTATGGCGTATTTGTAAAAGTTTATAATATTTTTAAGAGAGGATTGTATGGCTGGAAATGTCTTACTATGCAAATATTTTATATTATGTCTATATAATATTAGACAAAATGATTAGTATTCCATGTAATGTCTGGTAAAAAAGTATTCCATATAAGGTGTCTGATATACCAAAAAGTCTCACATTACTTGAAAATTAAAACTAAGGGGAGTTTATAAACCCTCACATGTCTTAACCCACCAAAGCGCTTTTTAAGGAAAAAAACTATGAGGGCCCACATCACATGTAGCCCAAAGTGAACAATACCTGGAAAACGATGTTATGGATTTGAGGTCGGAACATAATGCATATGACATTTGTAACTACCAACGTAGCCAAACTACGGTCTATAAAACTGGATGATAAGTATTCCATTAATATTGTATAATTTTTTGGTGAGTCCATTAATATTGTATATCACTAACTTAAAAGAATTATATTGTATATTCTACAACACAGATCTTTATAATATTAAAAGTAATAGTGTTAAGAAACATTAATTAGAGGGCAAAATTGTCAATTCACTAAAATAATCACTAATAACAGTATTTTTGCATTTAATAACCTTAAAGATTTATTTTAAAATTAAAAAGATTAATTTTAAAATTAAAAGATTTTATCATTCCATAATAAGAAAGAATTATTTTAAAATAAATGAAATAGGAAACCTAAATTTAAACATATACTAAGAGAAAGAAGAAACAAATGAAACCTAAATCAGTTTTTCTCATGCAGATCTTTTTCTCCCAAGAACCCTAATATGCGGCAATAAGTGAACGCCCCAGCCTCTCACTCTCATTCTTCATCTCACTTATCCTTTATCCGATTCTCTCTCCTGCTTTGTATTCTTATTATCCTTTGGTTATTTTCTTCCTAATTTTACACATGATTTTGGCATACTATTATTTCGTGAATGATATGTTATAGTTTTGTTTGGAATTTTTTGCAGCCTGGGTGTGTAAAATAGAAGTTGCTTGCAAAATTTGTCAGAGGTGCTTTTGGGTTGCCTGCAAAATGCATGGTGTTGTTATTGAGGATGACATAGGACCGGGGTTCAATGACTGAATTGGATTGGAAAAGGGAGTTGTTGAGGCTTATAGTTATTTGATTGTCCAGTAAAATAATCTCTGCACTACCAATGTGCCTTAAACCAGGGAAGTTGTATTCTTTTGTGTGTAGATGGAGGAAATACGTAAAAAAATTCAATGGTTGTGACTATCCGAGGTTTCCTTCAGGTTTACATTCTTCCCTTTGTCGCTCATGTGTTTTCTTGAGATGGATGAAATTATAGAAGAAAAGAATGTAAAAACGACTATGAAAATTAAAAGTGAGTAAAATTTTGTTTGGATTGATGGAAATGGATGTAATAAAGTTGAATGGAATTATATGATACTCTTGTTTGTTAGGCGGTTTTATTTTATGTTTGCAAGTGATTGATTTCACCGACTCATGTGATCTTTTTTTCTTCTATATTTTCATAGTCATATTGACCTTCTTTTCTTCTATATTTTTAATAAAGTATAACTACGAAGTTTTCAGACTTGATATCATGATCTCAATATTTGACTCACCTATACAAGTTCTACATAGTTTTTTATGTTATGTTGCTATAAATCACATTTAAAAGAGACGGCGGGTCCTTCCAATGATATTCATCTCGCTCGATTGGCTTGCTCTCACCGATCAGCCTATTAGGTCAAACATCATGAAGGAACGCTATCGTGATCCGCAACTGCAAAAAGTGTGTCTATCAAGCAGGCTTCCTGGAGTGTTTCTTTTTCGCTTTACCACAGATTGGACGTGGAGAATGTCTTAAAGAAAGGCCCTTGGAATTTTGAAACCATCTTCTCGATTCTCGCTTCAATGCGTGTGGGTGTTCCATTGGATAGTTTCCCATTGAATCACTTGAGGTGTGGGTGCAGTTTGCAACCTCCCCGCTGGCTTTGTGTCTCAATTAGTTGGAGTGCACTTGGCTAATTATGTTGGCGAATTTGTTGAATACAATCACCCAACAATGGTAGCTTTTGAGGAATTATATGCAGTCAAAGTCCACATTGACGCTCGCAAGCCGCTAAAGATTGAAAGGAAGGTGCGGATGACGGGAGAGGAGTGGTGCATGGTCAAGTTTCAAAGATGAAAGGATCACCGTCGCTACTATTGTGGATGCCTCGCCACATGGAATGTAAGGGTGAAGCGCTATTTAATGCGTAAAGCGATGATGGATTGCGATCGTGGGGACTCGAATCGAAAGTTGAACTCACCGCAAGGTGACGGCAAGGTAATGTATGGCTTAGAGATGATAGGTTAGCCGCCAAAACCCTAATGCCGATGGGGTGCATGGTAGTTCAATTTGAATCTGAGAAATCCCGATAATTCCTCCACAAATCACGCACTGATATGGTCAAGCTTCTAACGGGAATAATGATGAGAGAGGTAAATCCGCTGCTAAGGCCATGAATGATGCTAATATTTTCAAAGCAAGCAGAGATTTTAGCAATCAAAGTTGCTAGGAAATCGCTAATAAATCGCTGGTTATTAAAGATCTTGTGACCCTGTGCATGAGTTCTATTATCCCTCCATTATCTCCATTATTTTTTAGCGAATCTTCTCGCGTTGACTCGCAGATACGATCAAGCGAAAGCATGGGAGAGAGGATACTTGCCTCCTAAGTCAAGATAACCCTATCCAGGTGATCACTTTGCAGTACCGCTACTTATGGTACGCGGTGTTTTTGGAAATTCCTCACCAAAGATTTTTATCTGGCAGTCCTGGCAAACAGGATTGCCAGGATCAATGATTATCGTTACATGGAACTGCCGAGGATCGGGTAGCCCGAGAGCGCTTCATACGCTAAAAGATATTACCCTGCCTCACAATCCGCACTTAATCTTATTGTGTGAGACACTTGGCGCTTGCTAGAAAAGTGAAAGAAGTTCGAGTTCGCTTGGGTTTTGATAATGTGTTTGCCGTTGATAGAGTAGGTATGAGTGGTGGTTTGGCTCTCTTATGGAGAAAATCGCCAAGTTGCGATAACTAGCTATTCGAAGCATTTCATTGATGCTCATATTGATGATGATGTTAAGGGTCCATGGAGAGTGACAGGTTTCTATGGTTGCCCAGAAACGACAAGACGACGTGAGTCATGGGATATCCTCAGAACTCTAGCACGCCTTTCTTCTCTTCCCGCTGCTTCTTTGATTTTTTAATGATGTTTGACTGCTGATGACAAATGTACCATCGCAATTTTTATGAAATTTATTTTGTAGTTCCAGCTACTTGACAATAAATCATAGAGAGTCATGACCTCAAATGATTTGTTAAAAGTACGAAGAACTACCAAGATTTATTGTAAACAATTTATCGCTTTAATAGTTAATTCAGACAATGCATGTTGTAGACGATAATCGCTTTTAATATGAATTAATCCTGAAAAATGTGAAAAATAACTATTTGATTGAGGAAAATTATTTTCTTGTATGAGAATTAATTTTCAGGATTAAATAAATATTTTCAAGTCATAGTTTGATTTTTGATGGTTTAGTTATTGTATTAATTATCTGTTTTATGTCATATTTACTATGACTATTATTTTAATGAGTTTGTTTTGATAATTTTATTGATTGAATAATATCTATATGATAAGAGAAATTGAAATTAGTGATCCTCACTAATTTACGCTTTTATTACGCCGCGAGAATTTCGCTGAATTTCGCCAGATAGGCTATTGTGTGTGTTTCTAATCAAACATGCTCAAACGTGATCCAAATTTTATAAAATTTGAGATCTTAGCATTTTCCAATATTTAGGATTTATTGTAATGTTTCTAGAATTTTTGGGCATCAAAAATATTTAGTGTATTTTCTATGGCCAGAGATCGCTTAATTATGACGCTTTGTTCGTGATTTCGAGAAAAAGAATTACATAGATACTTTTCTTATGCCGCGAGGAATATTTGTGATTTTTGGGTGTGGGGTTATAATTAGAATTATTTTTGAGAATTTTTAGTATTAAAACCTATTATACGCCAGAACGCCACAAGACCTGGCTGAGCGAGAAGGCTGACTAAACAAAAATATCTAGATATTTTGAGCATATGGTTGCTATACATGGACCAATAGGAGCTGAACCATGTGATTTAGAAGCTTCCTTGACAAGTGTAAGCTTAGGATTGGATGATGATTAAATGGTAGGTAGTTAAGGTGGTTACTTTGTAACTATGTAGTCATGATCCAACTAAATGAACTTTTCCTTTCCATTCTTGCCCTCAAAAAATTCGGGGCCTTCTCCCTTGCTCAAGATCAGAGCCATCCATGCTTTCATTGTTGAAGGTATGAGAAAAATACATTTCTTGAGAGAGAAAGTTCAAGATCTTGGAGAAACTTGAAGTTTTAGTCCTTAATCCTTGATTCCTTCCATCCTTTCTTCTTCCTTCATGATCAATCATCATCATCTTGGTTGGTAAGAGTCCTAACCCATTTCCTTTTCTTCTTGGCTGCCATGAATGGGTTTGGTTAGTTTTAGGAATCATTTTTGCTTAAAGGTGTTAGATTTGGCTAGATATGCATGACTAGTCTTTTAGCCCTTTGTTTCCTTCAATGATTAAGCTTGTTTTTGGTAATTGAAATTTGGGAAAACCCTAGGTTTTGGGGCTGAACGAAATTAGGGGCTGTTCAAGGTTGTTTTGGTTTGATTTTGTTGATTTAAAGTTAGTTCTTTGATGGGTTATACTTGATTAGTTTGGAAACTAGTCAATATGCATGTTTAACAAGTTATGTGAAAATAATTTGGGGATTTTGTAGGGCTGGAACCGTGGCTCCTAAGCATGGTTTAGGGATGTTTTAAATTGTTTTCAAAGTGATTAAAGTGGTTAAGAAGTTGGTTTTGGTTAGAACTTTAAAGCTATAAAGATTTCTATGTGTGAAGCGTTTAAAAATTGTTTGAAACAAAAGGATTTTTGGGGTTGTTTTAGGGCCATCAAAACAGTAACTTTTAGGCATGATTTGAGTGGGTTTGAACATGTTTTTAATTGTATTAAAGTGGTAAAAAATTGGTTTTTGATTGGTACTTTAAAACTATAAGGATTGTTATGTTTGAAAATTTGAAAAATTGTTTGAAAACAATTTTATTTGGGGTTGTTTATATCTATTAAAAACAGTGGCTATGATCAAGTTTTTGATGATGTGTTAGCTTGTTTTTAAAGTATGTTAGATGTTAAGGAAGTTGGTTAATTGTTGTAGGAATTGAATGATAGGAAATGCTTTGCTTTGGAAATAAAAATTGAAAAGTTTGGGTTTGTTTTTGAGTAACTAAAACCGTGGCCTTCATGCTAGTTCTAAACATTGTTTTAAGTTGATTTGTGTCCTTAAAATGGTGTAAGAATTGGCCAAGAATTTGATTTAGCAAACAATTCAAAGAAGTATGATTTTGGGAAAAGTTTGAGTTTATGTTTCAAGAATTGTTTTGAACTTGAAATAGAATTGTTTCTAAAATTTTGTGACATGTTTTATTGCTTTGAAAATGGTTCAAAGTTGGCAAAACACTATTCATTTGGTAAAAACACTATTCCAAGTGGTAAATTTTGGTTTAGGTATTTTTCTAAGTGTGTAGCTTTTGTAAAAGTTTCAAAACTTGCATGGCTTGAACTTGTAACTTGTTGTATGACTAGATAGGACCAATTAGGGATTAAGTCAAGTAATTCCTAGGCTTTAGGATGTCTAAGCCGTGGCTGCCCTAGGGGCATTAGAATTGAGTTTTAGTTCTAATTGTATTAAGTTTGCGTTGTTAAGGTTCGTGCTTGAGGTACGCCAAGGAAGTTGCGACTTGACGATGGTTCAATTACCTTGCTAGATTCTTAAAGCGCCAAGGTAAGTGGAAATTCTTATATAATGAGTTTGGGCTTTTCGCTTTGTTTGTTGCTTGTTTGATTGTTTGATAGTGTGGTAGTACTTGTAGTACTTTTATGTGTTGTTGGAAATGTTGTAGCATGCTTTTGGCTCATGTGGCAAATTGAATTGTATTGCGTGACTTAAATCTTGTTTGAGTGATTTGATTAGACTTGAAGTTGATGAAACTGTGGAGCATGTTGTAGCTCTATCAATTGTTAGGTGTTGTATGAAATGTCAGAGCATGTCTTTGGCCCCGTGAGGCATTATGATTGATGTTGTTTTTCATGAATCAAGTAGGATTTAAATGGAATTTGGTATTGACTTGGAATATGAAAATATTGTTGTTGATGATGGATTAATTAATAATGCGTTGATCGATCGCTATTGGTTGACGATTTACATCCAGAACTGATGCGATTCCACGTTTAATTCGATTTCGTAAGCAAATTGTTAAGGGCATTTTGATTTAAAAGTAAGCGTGAAGGTTTTAGTATAACTAGCCAAAGCTTGCAAGGAAATTTCAATGGAATGATAGTAAAGAAAAGAATTTGAAATAAAAAGTACGATTTATAAAAACGGTTGAGTTAAATGATGCGCTCGGGAAATTCGCTAGAAAGACTTGGTAATTAAGAGTGTTCGCACCACCTCTCTTTCCTCGGGAATTCTTCCAAAGGTGTTATTTAACACAACTAGGGTTTCAACGACCTAGAACTAAAAGAGTATTTTCAGATACATAGGAGTGATATAAGAATAGAGAAAGAGAGTTCAAAGATCGAAGTTTTTGAAAGATTAAATCATAGGGAACCTAGTGTTCCTATTGAGCATATGGACTATGTGTCCTGTGGTCCGGGATTTAATGTCCCGCTTATGCATGCATTTTCTTGGTTTAGGATCGACCTAGTGTTCCGTATGGCGTGCCTAGTACCTTAACCTAAAAGTCGAGCCTAGTGTTCCGTGACACGTGCCTAGAGTTCCGATCCGAGATTAAGACTAGCTGCTTGCAATTGAGCACCCTGACTTTATGTCCTGTGGTTTGCACTCTAAGTAATTGTTAAAGGTATTTTGGTTTAAAAATAAGCATGAGAGTTGTAGTATGACTAGCCTAAGCTTATAGATAAGTAGAAATGGAACCATGCTAGATAAAGAATTTGATGAAACTCGGGTTCCAATGACCCAAAGCTAAATGAGTTATTTATTTTGGTACAACCTCACCTAGGTAATATAAGAATTGAAGCATGAAAATTCACTAATTAGAGTGAGTGAGTTGAGGTGTCGCCGATCCGCATTGATTAATTAAAACATTACTCGGGCGCTCCTACGGTGAGCATGCCATGTTGTTGAATTTGTTTGGATGTATATCGACCATCGAGCATCGACACTGAGCGCTTGATTGTCTTCAGGACTTCAAAAGGACGAGTTGTCACCGCATGCCCGTGTGGCGTAAAGCCTAATGTGTGGCAAGCCTTTGTGGCAATACCCTTGGTAGGGGAGTTGATTTGGACGTTGGGAAATAAAGTTCATCGCCTCGCCGACCTTGTTTAAGGTCGCAGTGTATACACAACCAGCCATACCGCATTGACATGCATAGCTAACCGCATTTATGATATGTGAGGAATTGTTGATGAATTGATATTGTGATGACTTGATCACTTATCTGTTGATAGACTTGCTCGCCACATGCAACGGTTTGACATTGTAGTGACTTGATTGTTGATCCGTTGGTTGTGTTGGTTGCTTACATGCAATGCTTGATATACCATGCCGATTGTGTGCGGTCTATTAAGTATGTATATGTATATAAAAGAGTGTTGTTGTATTATATATGTATATATTGTTTGCATGCGACATAGCCTATGATAAACTCGTGGACAAAGGATTTACCCTTGCACCGTTGTTGGATCGATGTCCTTATGGATGTCACTTCCAGATGGAGTTCTGAGTCGTAGCGCTTTCGTCTTTAGGAGCATCAAGAATGAGCCAAGGAGGAAGATTCCTCTCGAGTACTTCGTGCTTGATCTTGCCGAGCTATTCCTCAAGAAGAGTTATAGTTGTCACCACTTTAGCTTAGGATTTTGTATTGGTTGTTTTGTAATTATTCTTTTTCGTAAAATCTCACTTTAGTGCGAAATGATTATGTTATGTGAAGTATTATTTGTGATGCATTATACTCGATAATTGCAAAAGTTTGAATTGGCATCATTTAGAAAATCTGTAGTACTTATGTCTCATTTTTGAAAAGGGTTTCAAAGGAAAGAATATGAAAAGAAAAAATTACTCCTGCTTTTCCATTGCGTAAATACATAAGAGTACTCTTTAATCGAAAGCATACAAGCATTAAATGTTTTCAAAGATTAGATTGGGTTGCACAAGAAGGCCCAAATCGGGTGTTACAACAAACGAGGTAGGGTAGAGAGACCTCAATCTTTCATTAATGGGTTCTGTGATGCTATCATGGAGTGCAATCTCATTGATGTTCACCGAGGGATATCCTTTACTTGGGTCCGACATAGAGGGACAGTTGATATGGTTGAAGAGAGACTTGATAGAGCCCTTGCAAACCTTCTATGGTGGGCTTCTTTTTCGGAGGCAAAACTTTCAAACCTGCTCGCCCCAACCTCCGACCATAACCCCCTCCTTCTTTCGAAAGTTCTGCTTTGAAAATTACTGGCTCTCCGAGGAGGGGCTTGAAGCTACAGTTAGAACTAGCTGGTCAGGTTTTGGTGTTGAAAATCTTGATGAAAAGATTTCTAGGTGTTCTCGTGATACCGAGATGGTGGAGTAAAGACAAGAAACCTTATTTTCTGAGAGATATTGATCTGCAAGATGGAAATGGAAGAAATTCGAGCCTGCACTGATGCTAGATTCAGGCGTGTCGTTCTTGGCTTGCTACTGGTTCTGTTCCCCATGATTTAAATAGAACTAATATTGCTCTCATTCCCAAATGTGATCAACCCATCGATGCATGATTTGAGCCCGATATCGCTTTATAACATTGCATACAAAATTCGCCAAGACTTTAAGTAATGATTGAGCAAAGTGATTGATAAGTGTATCTCGGAGGAGCAGTCCGTGTTTGTTAGTGGCCAATCAATAGTTGACAATGCTTTCATTGCTACGGAAGTGATTCACTACCTTAAGTGCAAGCAGAAGGGTCGCAAGGATGATATTGCTCAAGCTTGATATTAGCAAGGCTTATGACCGCGCTTCATCGGGATTATCTTGAAGCCATCATGTTGAAGCTCGATTTTGACATGCAATGGGTGAAGTGGACTCTCATGTATGTCTCATTAGTTAATTATTCAGTTATAGTCAACCATGATGATGTGGGTCTGATTGCTACAAAGGAACGTGGAACACAAGAAGGGGGTTGAATTGTGTTAAAACTTTTCGCAAACTATACGTAAAAACTTCAACACGTGTTTTTCAAAACTGCTTGTATATCGATGCAGAGAATTAAACCGGATGCGTAAATTAAACAAATTTTATGAAAACTTGTTTTACCGAGCAAGGTAAAGATAAATGTAAAGCAAGAAAGGATGAGACGCAGAGATTTATACTAGTTCACCACCAACTGGTAGCTACGCCTAGTCCCTTCTGCTCCTGAATGATTTTTCACTATAATCAACTGATTACAATTTTCCTCAAGAGTATTCTTCTGTTACAAACTTGAGAATACTCTCAACTTCTCAAAACGACTCAGTGCAGTCGAGCCTTTGAGGAACAAAGCCTTCACAAGGCCAAAACCAGTTTACAAAAGAGATTATACTTTTGAATACAATCAAAATAACTCTCATAGAGAGGATGAAAAGATTAAGCTCAAAACAGAATGGCTTTCTAAAAGAAAGTATAAGACGCTGAGTTCAGTTCTATGTAGACCAGAAACTTGGCACTAAACTTGATTGCTCACTTGAGTATTATTGCTTTCGCACGAAGTTTCTTCACGCTTTTTCCAACTTGTCTTCAATGAATACCTTGGGGTATTTATAGAGTCTTCAAGGGTATTACCGCTATAAAGAAAAATATCTCCTTTCCATTGAGTGAGGTAATTTGAAATGTAGTCATTTTCTTCCTTTCTAGAGAATATCAAAATAAGGCACATTACCGCTGCAGATTATCCGTAATTTGCAATTGCCTTGTACGATTTTTTGTCTTATGTTAAAGGTGTCACCTTTGCTTCCTCAGACATCAAAATGAGCGATAAAATCAAATTCGAATTCGCCTGCATCAGCCGAGGCTAAGAGCAAAAACGTGATCATCATGTGCTTCATTAAAGTGATCAGACGCCGCCGTAAAAGAGGACTGACGCCGCAAAGAATTGAGTATTCCACGTGTCAAGGAGTAACACTGATGGACGCTTGCTGTTAGCAAGATGCTGGAGTGAGTTTGGATGCTGACACTAGTGGATTGTATTCAATTCTTTTGTAAACTTCTTCTTCTTCCTTGAGTGTTTTGTACATATATATGAAGTTTTGATACCTGTACACTCAAAGATATGTTAGAAGATAAATTGTTCTCTTGAGAATTACTTTGTTATCATCAAAATCAGTGAGGGTCTAAACTTCTCAATCGTTTAGGTTCCAACAATCTCCCCCTTTTTGTTGATGACAAATATCTAAGGTTGATGAACAATCTAATTTCAAAATAATATCAAGGGTCTCCCCCTAAATTTAACAATTCTGATATATGAGAACAATTAAGGTATTAAGGCGATTGTTGATAAACAAATTCATTTAAGTGATCGCAAAAAAATACGTAGATGTATCAGAGCATATTTTTTAACAAAGTGAGATCGGATGCTGATTTTCATTTTATCAAAAAGATTTTCATTGTACCAATTTTATTGATCATTGTTAGATTATTGGGTCAATGAATATCAATGCATTAATAGATATTAGAGCAATGAATAACCATACAAATGCTATGTATGAAATGATATGCATGATACTTCAGTTTTAGTGTGTCTATCGGAGCTTGAACATCGGACAGTGAATTTTGTCAATCAGACTTTCACGTGTTCATCAGACCTTTATTTTACTCCCCCTTTTGTCATCAGACAAAAAGAGTGTAAAGCACATCACAGTCAAAATATGGCTTAGAAAAATTTGAATATATATAAACAGATTATAGGTATGTATAGTCAAATAATCAGAGCAAAAAAAAAAACTGAATATATATATATATATATATATAAAGATGAGAGTACCCAAAAAAAAATTTATATCACACAAAAAAAAATTAAGGGTTTGGTGGAAGTGGTGGAGGTATGTTGAGACGTTCATATAAAAGATCTGGCATTTTCCAAATTGATTAACTTTCGTGTTAGTGGCCTTCATTTCTTCAAACTCGCTTTAGGAATGGTGACCATTTCAACCGCAGGAGTAGAAGTAGAAGGTCAAGTTTCTAGTGCAGTTTCATCTTCTCGATACTCTACTAGCACCCAGCTTGGAAAGCTTCAGCCTCGCCTTCTTTTGTTGAGCCTTTGAAAGAACGCATCATTTGGTATAAAACCATTTGATGAGACTTTCAAGTTTCCTCCGCCAGATTCTCGACCGAATTCTTCTCCTTTTCTCCACCTCTTCTCGGATACAAAGAAATCCATGAAGATAGTTTCCTATGCGTACATCGCCAAGAAGTGAAAGCATCAAACTTATTCCCACCTTCTTCTCCCCATATTCTTCCGATGAAGTCACTCGCTGCTTCGAAGCAAAAAGAGAGTCCTTCATTTTCTCGCTAGGTATATTCTTCTCAGATTTTCCCCGTCATCTTCCTCAGAAGCACTAGGGGGACGAGGCATGGTAACATAGCTTTGTCTTTCCACGACTTCACCATTGACTCCAAGTAAATCCAATGTCAAAGTGCTTGGTCACAAAGCAGCCTTCATTGGACATATGTCTTCATGCAACAAGTGGTCCGACATCGAGGACTCGAACATATCATCAAAGTAGACTGCTCCCAGATTGGTGTCGCACTCACTGATAGTGCCAACCGTTGGAATTGTGGCTTTCAAGATTGCAGCAGTTTGAGGAGCCAGTTCTCCATTCATCTTCCTTCAGAGAACTCAAGTAAAACCTTCTGGCATGATCCTCAGTGATCTTGGCAATCGGAAGCTTAGAGAGTTCCTTAAGATTATACTTCTTGGGAGCCTTCTCATATTCTATGAGCCCGATCTTGCTGAATGGCTGCTTGCCAGGAGCAGGTTCTTTCCTTTTCCCAGGGATAGACCAAGGTAGCCACCTTTGTCTGTCTGGTACAATCTTTACCGAGCATGCATTTAAGGATCCCCGAATCTGCTTCGATAACTTCAATTTTCTTCATCTCAAGACAAAGGTGCCATGAAGGCGCTTTCTTCATCCGTTATCCATCTTCCGCACTCTCCAAAGGTGAGAGGTTCAGTTTGAGGTAGGGATTTAGGAAGGTCAATGATAAGTTCAAAATGGCATATAGTTTAGTGTTAATTTTACATTGCATTTTAGTTTTTTTTAACCATGTTAATTTATGATATTTATGCACTTTGCTTGATTTGAATAATGCACTTGGTTTTGGTTCAATTGTGCTTAAAAGAAGGTATTTGTCCTAGGAAAAAGGAGAAAAATCACTTGGAATGAGTTGGGGTAATTTGTGCTACAAGTTGATAAGGTGATGCTGTCCCACCGACACGTGCTCAATGTTTTAATCATATCTGGAGTTGTAGGTGTCCAAATGAGATGAAACTGGTGCCATTGGAAAGCTAAGATCCATAGCTTCAACTTTCATGAAGACACCTTGAGATAATTCGGACGTTAAAGAGGCGAATATTGCAATACAAATTGGCAATCAGAGGAAGCACGGCCCACCCATGTTATTAAGCACCTGGCCGTGCTCGACTTATCCCGCTTAACACGAGAAACAGAAAGAAGCACGGCCTGGTCGTGCCTCGTGCCACTACTGCATACTGAGCGCCTGCACTAAGGATTTCGCTTTTCACCATTTTTTACTTAGTTTTTCACTCCTTTTCACCCTAGACTATAAATAGACACTAAAAAGACTTGTCTAGGGTTGGAACTTGGATTCTTGAGGGCACGGTGGAGGATAGGATTCGCTTCTCCTCCTCTCTTCTTCCTCGATTTTCCTGGTTTGGTTTTTCTTACTTTATGAGTAGCTAAATCTCAGACTAGGTAGATGAATCTTGATGAAACTCTTGTGTAGTTAATTCTATTTTATTAAAGCAAGTTTATTTATTTCAATTGAGCTTTCAATTCTCGCGCTTAATGCTTTTTGATACTTGGCCGCTATTGAATTGATTTGGGGTTTTTCATGATGATTGGGAAATTGGGTGAATGACTTGAATCGAGATTGCTAGCCATAGTCATGATGAGTATAGGAATATAACTTTGTGATTATGTGTTCTTGTGAATCATTGATCTTTATGCTTAACTTTATTATTGGTCACCTAAGGAATTAGGGATTTTTGGTTTAGTTAAAGGGGTTATGAGACAAGGAATTGTACTTAATCTAATATCATTGATTCGAACTTCAATTTGTATGGGATAACTTGCGTTGATTGTAGATTAAATGCATAAGAGTGAAAACAAGAAGATTCGATCCCTAGTCATTTTTAATCCTTTGATTTTTAAATAGTTGTTATTATTAATTTTCAATTGTTACAAATCTACTTATTTCCAAATACCACTATTCGGTTCTCGTTCAAAATAGTTACGAACTTTGTTTAGTTGAATAATCAATCGCAATCCCTGTGGAGACGATCTTACTTATCATTTTATTACTTGTGCGATTCGGTACACTGCCGAAATTCTCACCAAGTTTTTGGCACCGTTGCCGGGGATTGTTGAATTGATATTTAACAAGGCAAACTAGTGTTATTTTGAACATTTATTTTCTGTTTATATAACAAAACAAAAAACCAAAAATTTAAAATTTCTTTTCTCTTCTTATAAAATTGTTGTGCTGCTCACAATTCTCTTAGCTTCTGTAGCATGCAGCCTCTTAGATGTGATTTTTGTGGAGTAAAGCATAGAAATGGCTATTGTGGGGATTTCTTAGTCATCGTAAAAGAAGAAGAGGACTATTGCATGGAAAGTATCTTGGGAGAAGAAGAGTCACATCCTAAAAAGCAAGAGAAGACAAGTGCCTTAGAAGATGCTCTTATGCAGTTCATGAAGATGACTCAATCCAATTTCAAGAAACATGAGTCTTATTTCAAAAACCAAGAGGCCTCTATCAAAAACTGAGAATCAAATTGGGCAACTCTCAAAGCAACTTATGGAGCAAACCAAAGAGTCACATCCTCGAGCTCAATTCAAGAATCCCATGACAGTAGACTCTTACCTTAACAATATTTGGGTGAAATTCATGAGAGCCAACAAAGCTTCATTTGATAACTTTGAGGTTCGTCAGAGAGGTTGTCGAGCAATTATCCCAATTTGAGCGTAAGAAAGTGGAGATAGAGAGTGAACATAACTTCATGGTGGCATTGGAAGAAGAATTGAAAACAAAAATAGTGACATGGAAGAGGACCTAAGGGTGAGGCACTGAGAGATTCACGTGATAGCTCAACTCTTGGGCATTGAAGAGAATCGCCCTCTGCAAGATGAATTTGATGTGCTTCAAGATAAGGAGCTGGGAAACAATATCCCAAATGTACAATTGCTAAGGCATGGGCACACTTACTTCCCTATGCCAAGTACATGGGAATTCTCTCCAAAAGAAGGAAGCGGAAGGATGAAATCTTCTTCATGACATATTATCCACCCTAACAAGGGTGTTGAAGTGTCAAGCTAATGACGTTAAAGAAGCGCTTCTTGGGAGGCAACCCAAGTTTTTCGGTTAGTTCTTTCCTTCTCATCCTTGCTTCAACTTAAATTTTTACATTGGGGACAATGTAAGTTTTTAAGCTTGGGGTAAGGAGTTTACATTTTGTGCATTTAGTCTTGCATCTCATTTTAGTTTTTGCATCTTGTGTTAATTTTTGTTTTTGTTTGCATCATTTTATTCATGCTATTCTCTTGTGCTTTTCCATGTGTGCCGCAATTTTGTTGAAATTTGAGATTGCAATGATTTGGAACCCAATTATTTTCTCTTGTGATGGGCTTAAAGGTAGTGTTCTTAATGTACATAGTGACAATCTTTTGATAAGTTGAGAATTAGCATGTGGCGCTCTGATTTGATGTTTTTCACTGATTTTGACTTCTAAATGTGAGACTTGAGCTTGTGTCAGCTTGCACTTTATCCTCGCTTATATGTCCCCTTCTCCTTGTATGAGTGTGTCCATCCTGATTGTGCTCTCTAGAACTTGACTTGAAACCATTTCAAAACTTGAAAATTTTTGTCTACACACTTGAATATGATTAAGGCATTATAGGCATGTTTTCAAGACTCTGATTTTTGAACGAAAGCTTCCTCTAGTTGCCCCTTTTGAGCCTTAACTGAAATAAATTTTCTTGGTACCCATGCTATTGACCAATGTTTATGGTACCTTTTTAGAGTATGTTTAAGGGAGCAATTGGATGCTTAATCTTGTGAATTGTTTTGATGCTTGATCTTGGGATCTCTTCTGTTGTTTAGTTCCTCCCCAATAAATATTGCAAAATCTCAAATGAGGGAGAATAAAATAAAAAATAGAAAAAAAAACAACTAAGAGGAGTAAAAATAAATAAAAAGGTTTTGAAAGCAAAAAGGAAAATGAATTGCTCCACTTATGCTACTTTAAAAGGGTTGTTTGTTTATAGCCCTTGAATTTTCCTTTCCTTGTTATTATCCCACCTTTCAAGTAAAATCTCATGGCCACGTTACAACCTTTTGAAAGACCTTTTGATTCTTTTGTGTTTTCAAGAATTATTTGCTGAGATTTGGTTAATAGTCAAGCCTATGGTAGAGCACTTTCTTTGAGGAATATGAGTGAATTGTTTTAACCTTTAAACACTTGGAGAGTGGTAAGGAGAGTGCCCTTATCAGTGAGAGACATGATTTCAGAGAGCCTGAGTTTCTAATTGGACTTGATTTTGATTATCTCTATTGTCTTGTTAGCCTTTAGCCTATTGCTTGATCTTGCTTTTATCTCGGGTTCTTTATCTGTTGCATCTCTTGTTTATCATTCCATCTTTGGCCACAGTAATTGCTTGAGGACAAGCAAAATTCTAAGCTTGGGGTAATTTGATAAGTTCAAAATGGCATATAGTTTAGTGTTAATTTTACATTGCATTTTAGTTTTTTTTTAACCATGTTAATTTATGATATTTATGCACTTTGCTTGATTTGAATAATGCACTTGGTTTTGGTTCAATTGTGCTTAAAAGAAGGTATTTGTCCTAGGAAAAAGGAGAAAAATCACTTGGAATGAGTCAGGGTAATTTGTGCTACAAGTTGATAAGGTGATGCTGTCCCACCGACACCGCTCAATGTTTTAATCATATCCGAGTTGTAGGTGTCCAAATGAGATGAAACCGGTGCCATTGGAAAGCTAAGATCCATAGCTTCAACTTTAATGAGACACCTTAAGCTAATTCGGACGTTAAAGAGGCGAATATTGCAATACAAATTGGCAATCGTAGGAAGCACTACGCCCACCTGTGTTATTAAGCACCTACTGCGTTTTCGACTTATCCCGCTTAACACGAGACACGTAAAGAAGCACGGCCTGGCCGTGCCTCAGGCCACTACTTGCATACGGAGCGCCCGTAATTCAGGATTTCGCGTTTTCACCATTTTTTACTTGGTTTTTCACTCCTTTTCACCCTAGACTATAAATAGACACTAAAAAGACTTGTCTAGGGTTGGAACTTGGATTCTTGGGGCACTACGAGGATAGGATTCGCTCTCCTCCTCTCTTCTTCCTCGATTTTCCTGGTTTGGTTTTTCTTACTTTAAGAGTAGCTAAATCTCTCAGACTACGGTAGATGAATCTTGATGAAACTCTTGTGTAGTTAATTCTATTTTATTAAAGGAAGTTTATTTCATTTGAATTGAGCTTTCAATTCTCTGCGCTTAATGGTTTTTGATACTTGGAGGCTATTGAATTGATTTGGGGTTTTTCATGATGATTGGGAAATTGGGTGAATGACTTGAATCGAGATTGCTAGCCATAGTCATGATGAGTATAGGAATATAACTTTGTGATTATGTGTTCTTGTGAATCATTGATCTTTATGCTTAACTTTATTATTGGTCACCTAAGGAATTAGGGATTTTTGGTTTAGTTAAAGGGGTTATGAGACAAGGAATTGTACTTAATCTAATATCGTTGATTCGAACTTCAATTTGTATGGGATAACTTATGCTGGTTGTAGATTAAATGCATAAGAGTGAAAACAAGAAGATTCGATCCCTAGTCATTTTTAATCCTTTGATTTTTAAATAGTTGTTATTATTAATTTTTAATTGTTACAAATCTACTTATTTCCAAATACCACTATTCGGTTCTCATTCAAAATAGTTACTGAACTTTGTTTAGTTGAATAATCAATCGCAATCCTGTGGAGACGATCTTACTTATCATTTTATTACTTGTGCGATTCTAAGACATCACGAAATTCTCACCAGTCAACAGAGAAGGGAATTGCTCTGCTACCAGGTACTGGTCTTAATCTTCCTTTGAATGACATCTGAAAGTGGTATTCTCCATCCTTGAAGGTATCATTCATCGGAGAGGCAATCTCCAGTCTAGTAGCTCCAGAGGTGAAGGTTTTCAAATGCCATGTAGAGGGACGATTGTAGATGCTGTGATATGACTCATACTTAACAAACCGTGGTTTGTTAATACATGAGACATTCTTCCTTCCACCAAAGTCTGTAGGTTTATGGGTAATGGTGAGTAAAGTGGGAGTGGTTTTGGTGATTGAATAGGTTTTAGGTGTGTAGGGTTTGAAGGGATTAATGGGAGGTACTTTGAATAGTAGGTTAAAGGGATGAGAGTGAAGTTTAGAAATGTATGTGGTAAGTGAGGTATTTGAGGAATTTTGTGGTAGGTCAAGGTTGAGTGTATTGGATGATGATTGGGTAGGTTTAGAGGGGGTAAAGGTTTGTCTGAGGCTCATTCTCGCTTTTCTTGGTTTGTGGTTGTGTTTGTGGTTGTGAAATGCATAATGGGGGTGCAGGAATAATATCATGAGCATCAAAGACAGACATCGATTCATCGCCAAAGAAAGTCGAGTACCTTTGGGTTAAGCTCAAGACTTAACCAACCTTCTTTTTGTTCCTATCTGACAACAACGGCAGGAGGAGGAGGAGGGATTTGCTTCCCTTGACCGGACGCTGAAGCATCTTTTTCAGCTGCTGGCTTATACTTTTTCTCCAAGACCTTTCTGATGGGAATTCTATCCTCATCTTCTGGTTCCTCAAATAGTAGGTGCAGAAGCCACCTTCTGTTTCATTCTTCTTGTCTCCCTTGAAGGAGATTCAAAGAGTCTCTTCACACCAGCCATTGAGCTTCTGGTGGTTTTCTTTTCAGCTTCTCCTTCCTGTTGCTCTAATTTCACCTTCTTGATCATAGAGCCAGTTATCAGCTACATTCTGACTAAACTGTTGACTCCAAAAACTTCGGGACGAACAACAGCGCCAACACCAAAGTATTTTTCTTTTTCTTCTGTGTTGATAGAGTCAGTCAACTTTCTCACAACACCGTCTTTAATCATCATTATGGAGAGAAGAACTCCATAAGGGATAACCATGACGATATTCTTCTTATTGACACTCTTCCTTGAGAAGACAAGAGCATTTATCAGATTATTGATAATCAACCTTGGCAGATTGATTTTCTTCCCATCCATGTAGTTTCTCATAATGAACTTTTGCTCGTAGTTCACTATGTCGCTTGAGCCAGCCTTCAGAATCACGCTCTTAGCGATGATTTTGTGCAGTACTCTGTAGTGGCTTTTCAAGTCTTTGGTCGTGGGAGTTATGTTCTTCTTCTTCAATTCACGGTAGTTTTCAAACAGGGCTTCATTGACGTTTTCCAGTCCTCTGTACGCGTCAACCCAGTTAGCATGATAACTGATTCCTTCACAAGGGCACTTGATCGTCTGAGCAATAGAGTTGATGGTGAAGTGTAACTTGAAGCCTCTGATGTGTCCTTCTATAATTTCTCCCGGAAGTAAGTAAGCGTTCCCCCAGAACTCCTTAATAGCATAGCTCAGTACGTCGACTGGTTCCCAGATGAAGTAATTTTTCCAGCCTAGTTTCTCCAGACCTTCTTCAAAATCAAAACCATATAGCTTGAAGTTCTCAAAATCAACCCTGTTCTCATTCATGAGTTTTGCTTCTGAGAAGACATCGAAAGCAGCAGTGTATTGTCCAACCTTTTTGTCGGCCATGGTAGTAGTTGCAGAGAGGGTGATGGAGGTTTTAGGGTTCGAAAACACACACAGAGAGAGACAGAGAGAGAACAGTTTTGCAAGAAAATGCAGAGTGAAGTGATGGAGCGAAAAATGTGGAGTAGTGGGAAAGTTGATAGAAAATGGTACAGTCCTTTTTCAAAAAATCGCTTCGTATTTCCACACAAAAATTAAATCAAAAATGAAAAGAAAATGAAGATTCGCCTTTTCATTTAATGCAGACGCCAAAAGAAAAGTAAGATCAAGTAAAAAGATTTTATCGAAAGACATAAATAATTATGACTCAGTAGATGTGATGAGACGCTTAAGTCCTTAACACGTGTGACATGTGTAGGTGCGCTCGGACGCACGCAACCGAATCACCAGACGATGAGTTATGATGAACATGACAAATAAGATGCTTATTCATATACATGCTTATGTCATACCAGATGCTGAGATTGTGCATATTATCTGACGCTGAGATTAATCATTCTTCTATAAGATGAAAATTTAAATTTCTTCTTATAAAATTGAATCTATCTTCAGCAAGGGGTTTTGTAAATATGTCAGCTCACTGATGATCAGTGTCTACAAATTTTATTTCGAGAATACCCTTCTGAACATAGTCCCTTATAAAATGATGCTTAATCTCAATGTGCTTGGCTCGTGAATGCAATATGGGATTTTTAGTAAGACAGATTGCAGAAGTATTATCACAAAAGATAGGAATGTTACTCTCTTTTATCAGATAGTCTTCAAGTTGATATTTCATCCATAGAAGTTGAGAGCTGTAACTTGCTGCTGAAATATACTCAGCTTCTGCTGTTGAGAGTGCAATCGTGCTTTGCCTTTTGCTTGACCAAGATACAAGATTTGCTCCAAGGAATTGGCAGCCTCCACTTGTGCTTTTTCTTTCAATTTGGTCTCCAGCAAAGTCAGCATCACAGAAACCTACTAACTTGTAATCTTTTGATTTCTTATAAAGCAAACCAAGATTAGTAGATCCTTGCAAATATCTAAAGATTATTTTAACAACACTCAAGTGTGATTCTCTAGGATCTGATTGAAATCTAGCACACGCATGACACGTTGAACATAATATCGTGTCTTGAAGTCGTAAGATAAAGTAGAGATCCAATCATACCTCTGTACATCTTCTCGATCTACCTTTTACCGCTTTCATCTTTACCAAGAATGCATGTGGGATGCATAGGAGTACACATAGGTTTGCAATCCACCATTTTGAATTTCTTTAGCAATTCCTTGATATATTTGCTTTGATGTATATATATACCATCATTGCATTGTTTGATTTGAATTCCAAGGAAAAACTTCAGTTCACCCATCATGCTCATCTCGAATTCAGCCTGCATTAGCTTAGAAAAATCTTTGCAAAGGCTTTCATTAGTAGCTCCAAAAATAATGTCATCAACATATATTTGAACAATTATAAAGTGCTTGTTTGATGTTTTTCTAAAAAGAGTAGTGTCTACTAGACCTCTGGTAAAGCCGTTTTTTATCAAAAATGTACTCAGTCTTTTATACCAAGCTCTGGGAGCTTGCTTAAGACCATACAGGGCCTTTTTAAGCTTGAAGACATGTTCTGGAAATTCAATGTCTTCGAATCTAGGAGGTTATTTTACAAAGACTTCCTCAGTTATAAAACCATTCAAGAAAGCACTTTTCACATCCATTTGATAAAGAATTATATCATGATGAGCAGCAAAAGAAAGCAAAATGTGTATAGCTTCTAACCTTGCAACAGGTGCAAATGTTTCAGTAAAATCAATACCTTCTTCCTGTACCCTTGGGCAACCAATCTTGCCTTGTTTCTCACAACCTTTCCATCTTCATCAAGCTTGTTTCTAAATACCCATTTAGTACCAATAGCTTGCTTATCTTCTGGTAAAGTAACCAGCTTCCATACATCGTTTCTTTGGAACTGATTCAACTCTTCTTGCATGGCCAGAATCCAACCTTCATCTTTCAATGCTTGATCAATTATTTTAGGTTCCATTTCGGAGAGTAGTGCCATATTTGCATGCTCTTTAAAAGAGGATCTGGTTCTTACTCTATCTCCAGGTTTTCCTATGATTTGATCTTTAGGATGATTGGCTTTGTAATTCCAAATTTCTTCTCAATTCACTCAAGATTCTTGTGTCCGTCACCACCGGACGATGAAGAT
Organism: Calophaca sinica; assembly: GCA_037113605.1. Classification (NCBI taxonomy): domain Eukaryota; kingdom Viridiplantae; phylum Streptophyta; class Magnoliopsida; order Fabales; family Fabaceae; genus Calophaca; species Calophaca sinica. Next base: position 15,759,371 of record CM073730.1, on the reverse strand, counting down.
GTAGGTTCACTATTTGTAGTATTACCTATATTTAATTTCAAAAATAATTCATCTAGCTCGACATGGTGTGTCGGGCTTCTTGTCATCAAATTTGACATGAATGGATTCTTCCATCATCATAGTTTTTATTGCATATTCTAAAAGCTTTAGATCTTTCAGAATATCCCAAAAAGATTCCTTTATCAGCTTTTGAATCAAACTTACCAAGCTGATCCTTAGTATTTAAAATGTAACACGTACAACCAAATGAATGAAAATATGATATGTTTGGTTTCCTTTCTTTCCACAATTCATATGGAGTCTTCTTCAAAATAGGTCTAATAGAAATTCTATTTTGAATGTAACAAGCTGTGTTTACTGCTTCTGCCCAAAAATGTTTTGCAATGTTAGCCTCATTGATCATGGTCCTGGCCATTTCTTGGAGGGACCTATCTTCCTTTCTACAACACCATTTTGTTGAGGTGTTCTAGGAGAGGAGAAATTGTGGGAGATGCCGTTATCATCGCAAAATTTTTGAAAGCTTTCATTTTCAAATTCTCCCCCATGATCACTTCTAATAGAAGAAATGCAAATTCCTTTTTCATTTTGAACTGCTTTGTAATACACAAGAAATACCTTGTATGACTCATCTTTGTGAGCAAGGAATCTAACCCATGTCCATCTAGTAAAATCATCAACAATGACTAACCCATATTTCTTTCCAGTTAAAGAGGCTGTCCTTGTTGGACCAAAAAGATCAAGATGCAGAAGCTCAAGTGTTCTAGAGGTTGAAACAACATTTTTTGAATGAAAAGAAGTTTTAACTTGTTTTCCTCTGTGACATGCCTCACAGAGAGCATCGGATTGATACTTAATATTTGGTAAGCCTCTGACAAGACTGTGCTTGTTTAATTTTGAGATTAATCTCAAATTGGCATGACCCAATCTCTTGTGCCAAATCCATTGTTCTTCGTCAACAGACATGAGACACTTGACATCTTGTTTTGCAAGTTCAGAGAGATCAATTTTGTAAATATTTTGTTTCCTCTTAGCAGTAAAGAAAGTAGAGCCGTCTTTCTTGCTTTTTACTAGACATCCAGTCTCTGTAAAGATGACTTTATAACCATTGTCACATAATTGACTTATGCTCAATAAGTTATGTTTAAGTCCTTCAACATATAGTACATTATCAATAGAGGGAAGAGAGCCTTTACCAATGCGACCAATTCTAACTATTTTACCTTTCTGGTTTCCTCCGAAACCAACGAATCCAGCTTCTTTAGGCCTTAGTTCTTGGAACATATGCTTTTCTCCCGTCATGTGACGCGAGCATCCATTGTCTAAGTACCAGGATAGGTGTGTTGACTTTGTTGCTAAGCATGTCTGCAACATAGACTATTTTATCTTTAGGTACCCATATCTTTTTGGGTCCTTTCTTATTAGTTCTTCAAGGAAGCTTATCTTTCACAGTTTTAAAAACAGTACATGCACTTTTCAAATGATCGGGTTTATTGCAGTAAGTACAATGCAAGCATTTACTATGATTATTGGATTTATCAGATGCTGAATCATTTTCTAAAAGAAGTTCATCTGATATATAACCAAGACCATGAGTTGTCGTTTTACTGACACCCCAAATCATTGAAGCTTGCTTGCTACGAGTTACACTCTCTGCAAGAAACTTTTGAAAAGCATATTCATAATCATTTGATTTGCATTTAGGATTGCCTGTAACTTTAGAGCTTTCAACTTGAGAGCTCTCAGCTTTTGGTTGTTTGTTAGCGGTCAGACGCTGGTTATCCATCAGATGCTGATTTTCAGTTTTCAGCTTCTGGTTCTCTTTATTGAGTACAGATTTTTCTTTGTTTAAAGCTTGAAAGTCTTATGATAATTTTGAAAATTTCTTTTTCAAATTCTTATACTCAACAGAGAGGGTGGCAGAGTCCTTAAGAAGATCATCGAATGCAAGTTGAAGTTCAGAGTAGGAATCATATACTATTACCTCTTCAACTTCTTCTTCTGAATCAAGGTCGATGGTTCCGCCATGAGAGCGAGATTTGCTTCTACTTCATTATCTTCCTCAGATGAGGATAAATCTAGATCTTCCCATGTAGCCATGAGGCTCTTCTTCTTTTTCTTGAAAGAACTTCTTGTGGGCTTCTCCTTAAGATTAGGACATTCAGACTTGAAATATCCAGGCTTTTTACATTCATAGCAAATGACTTGAGCCTTGTCCTTGCTTTCCTTCTTGTCCTTAGTATCTTTCTTCTGAAACTTCCTCCTGAAGTTTCTCTTCTTCCACATTCTTTGTATCTTTCTGGATATAAACGCGAGCTCATCTTCTGATGTGTCAACATCTCCTTCTGAAGCTTCATCTTCTGATTCTTCTTCTTCAGCCTGAAGGGCTTTAGAAGAACTGACTTTATGTTGAGCGACTTTCAAAGCAATAGACTTGCCCTTTTTGACAGGTTCTTCTTCATTTAGCTCAAGTTCATGAGCTTTCAACGAACTCATAAGATCTTAAAGTCGTAGGACATTTAGATCTTTTGCTTCCTGAATAGCAGTGACCTTGGGTCTCCACTGCTTAGTCAAGCTTCTTAAGATCTTTCTAACATGGTCAGGTTTAGTGTAACTTTTTCCAAGGGCCTATAACCCATGAACAAGTGTTTGAAATCTTCCAAACATGGTTTCAATGCTTTCACCATCTTCCATTTGGAACAACTCGTATTGGCGAACCAACATGCTAGCTTTGGTTTCTCTTACTTGGGCAGAGCCTTCGTAAGATAAAACAAGTGAGTCCCAGATTTCTTCGGCAGTATCAAATTTGCCACATTTATCATATTCTTTTTCTGTCATAGCACAGATAAGAATGAATCTAGCCTTTTGATTGATTTGATATCTCTTTTTCTGCTCATCATTCCAATCTTCTCTGGCTATAGCAACACCACGAGGATTAGTGGGAGGAATGTAACCACTTTGAACTATATCCTACAACTCAAGTTGTTGTGTCTCAAAGAAAGCTTTTATCTTATCTTTCCAGTAATCAAATTTTTCTCCATCGAATAGAGGAGGACGGTTCATATGACCACCTTCAGTAGACATGTTCACAGTATAGGATCTTTTCTCTTAACACTATTAAGTGCTCAACCAAGAGGCCGAGCTCTGATACCAACTGAACGTGAACACAAGAAGGGGGGTTGAATTGTGTTAAAAACTTTTCGCAAACTATACGTAAAAACTTCAACACAGGTTTTTCAAAACTGTTTGTATATCAGATGCAGAGAATTAAATCGGATGCAGAAATTAAACAGCTTATGAAAACTTGTTTTACTGAGCAAGGTAAAGATAAATGTAAAGTAGTAAAGGATGAGACGCAGAGATTTATACTAGTTCACCACCAACTGGTAGCTACGTCTAGTCCCTTCGTTCCTGAAGGATTTTTCACTATAATCAACTGATTACAATTTTCCTCAAGAGTATTCTTCTGTCACAAACTTGACAATACTCTCAACTTCTCAAAACGACTCAGTGCAGTCGAGCCTTTGAGGAACAAAGCCTTCACAAGGTCAAAACTAGTTTACAAAAGAGATTATACTTTTGAATACAATCAAAATAACTCTCACAGAGAGGATGAAAAGATTAAGCTCAAAACAGGATAACTTTCTAAAAGAAAGTATAAGACGCTGAGTTCAGTTCTATGTAGACCAGAAACTTGGCACTAAACTTGATTGCTCACTTGAGTAATATTGCTTTCAGAATGAAGTTTCTTCACAGTTTTTCCAACTTGTCTTCAATGAATACCTTGGGGTATTTATAGGAGTCTTCAAGGGTATTACCGTTGCAGTAAAAAATATCTCCTTTCCATTGAGTGAGGTAATTTGAAATGTAGTCCTTTTCTTCCTTTCCAGAGAATATCAGAATAGTGCACATTACCGTTTTCGTACTATCTGTAATTTGCAATTGCCTTGTACGATTTTTGTCTTATGCTAAAGGTGTCACCTTTGCTTCCTCATACATCAAAATAAGCGCATAAAATCAAATTCGAATTCCGTTCCAGAACAGTCTGAGGCTAAGAGCAAAAACGTGATCATCATGTGCTTCATTAAAGTGATCAGACGCTCGCTCAGAACAGAGGACGGACACTCGCAGCAATTGAGTATTCCACGTGTCAAGGAGTAACACTACTGGATGCTTGTTGTTAGCAAGACGCTGGAGTGAGTTCGGATGCTGACACTAGTGGATTGTATTCAATTCTTTTGTAAATTTCTTCTTCTTCCTTGAGTGTTTTGTATATATATATATGAAGTTTTGATACCTGTACACTCAAAGATATGTTAGAAGATAAATTGTTCTCTTGAGAATTACTTTGTTATCATCAAAATCAGTGAGGGTCTAAACTTCTCAATCATTTAGGTTCCAACATACAGGTCACGGTTTGCGCCAAGGTGATCCCTTGTCCCCGTTTCTTTACATCATTTGTGCTAAAGGGTTATCTTGTCTCCTGAAGGATGCCTCGGCCAAGGGGCATGTTCATGGTGTCCATATTTGCCGCCAAGCACCTATCATCTCTCATTTACTATTTACAGATGACTCTTTTATTTTTATGCGAGCTAATGAGCAAGAAGATTCAGCTATTAAAAAGATCCTCCTGAGTTACGATAATGCCTCTGGCCAGTCTATCAATCTCCTTAGATCTGAAATTCTTTTCTCTCGTAATGTCCCTCCGGAGCAGCGTATGTTCCTTTCAGATTTGTTGGGTGTTCAAGAATCTTTGGGGGTTGGTAAGTATCTTGGGCTTCCTTCTTTGGTTGGTCATAGTAAGAAGGAGGCATTTAATTTCATTAAGGATAGGATTTGGAAGCGCATCAGCTTGTGGAAAGGGAGGACTCTCTCAATGGCGGGAAGGGAAATCCTTATCAATTCTGTTGCACAAGCTATTCCCACATACTGCATGTCTATATACTTAATCCCTCCCTCGCTTGGAGACCAAATCCAAAAAATGATCAATTCTTTTTTGTGGGGATCAAATAACTCAAACACAAAAGGCATACGATGGATGGATTGGGATAAGCTTTCTATGTCTAAGAAGCATGGCGGGCTCGGCTTTCGTAATATTTATGCTTTCAACCTTGCCATGTTAGGGAAGCAAGCCCGGCGTTTCATAGATCAGCCGAATACTCTAGTTTCTAGAGTCTATCGTGCCCGTTATTTTCCTAATGCAGATTTTTTGAGTGCAGGTCTTGGCCACAACCCCTCGTATGCGTGGCATAGTATTTAGTCGTCTAAAGCTCTCATTAATCGAGGTATTCGCTGGCGGCTTGGGGAAGGTAATCTAGTTCCTGTTTGGGACACACCTTGGCTTCATAATGGTCAAGTTCTTCATTGCCCTTCCAATTTGCAACATCAGGTTTCCCATCTTCGAATCAAGGATCTTTGGTTGCCTAATACCAAGGCTTGGAATGAGCCCCTCATTCGGTCTATGTTGCCTGATGTTGCTGCCAATAGCATCTTGGAGACCCCCCTTTATGCTTCGGTCACAGTTGACAAGCTCATTTGGTCTATGGCTCCCACTGGTTTATACACGGTCCGATCTGCATACCACACAGCAATGTCCCACATGATGGACTCTAGTGATCTTCACGTTGAAGGTGAGTGAAATCTCATATGGCACTCACCAGTTCTGCCTCGAGTCAAACTGCTTCTCTGGAGGGCTTGTCGCAACTGTATCCCAGTACGCCCACTGCTGCAAAGAAGAGGTGTTCAATGTTTTGAGCTCTGTGTCCTATGTGACTCAGCTGTGGAAAATCCCATGCATCTGTTTATTGGGTGTGCCCAGAGCAAGGAGTGTTGGATCCAAAATCGGCTTTGGCATGACATTCTTCCTGTTGCAGCTGTTGTAACTTCTTTTGCGGACATGTGCTTCAGGTTGTTGCCAAAGTGGAGAGGTCCAAATAAGCTTTGTTTGCTATGTTAGTTTGGAGTATTTGGGGACTGAGGAATGACAAATTATGGGAAGGAACTAATGCTTCAGTTCATCATGTCAGCTCTCGAGCTAAGCAATATTTGGAGGATTGGTCCCAAGCTCGCTCTTCTGCATCGCGGTATCAAACTTCACTGTCGCGGCCTCCTTGTGCTAGGTGGATGCCGCCACCAGCTGGTTTCTACAAGATTAATGTTGATGCTGGCTTCTCTAGGCCTCTGGATAAGACATCTTTCGGGATGTGTTGCAGGGATTCCGCTGGCAATTTTCTCATAGCAAAGACTGATCTTGCGCCTTTTTTCTTCCCGACGCTTGAAGGAGAAGCCACTGGCATGTTGAAGGCCATCTAGTGGGCGTGTGATCTTGAGCTGGACCATGTTATTTTTTAGGTTGATTCCCAAACAGTGGCTACTAGCTTCCATCACCCAAAGCTTGATGTGTCCAATTTTGGTATGGTGATGGAAGATAGTCGTAAGTTAGTTTCAAATTATCCAAACTTTAGTGTAAGTTTTGCTAGGCGACAAGTGAATAGTGTGGCTCATGCTTTAGCAAGAGAGGCAATCATGGCTAGTCCCTATTTGTTTGATCATATTCCACTTTGTATTGCTTTCTTGATTATTAATGATATAAGTTAATCTTCTTTCCTCAGAAAAAAAAAAGATATTTTTTGAATTTAGATTTAGCTTAACAAATTTCATCAAAAAAAAGATTTAGCTTAACAAATCCTATAATTTCCCAAATTATTTTTCCAAAAGATCCTTCATAATGTTTCATAACTTATTTTTGTAAATGATCGTTTCATATTAAATATTAAATAGAACTTCTCTAATTATTGCATTAATGATATTGAATTTTTCTCCAAGAATTATTTAATATTCATTATTAATTTTTTTGACTAGAATATTCATTATTAATGTTAAAATTAGCAATTACAAAATATATATAATTAGCAGGAAGTAATATATTATTAAGGTAATCAATTAGGTTATGTCAAGATACAAAAAATAAATGATTATCAATTAAAGTCATTAAATATTTTTCGTACAATAGTGATATTAGCACGTAGTTACATTATTCTTATATTGTTTCCATTTTAGATAGTAATAAAAAAAAAGATTTAATTGTACTTTTAGTCCCCAGTTTTCTCAATTTGACGATTTTGATCCCTCTATTTTATTTTTTGCGATTTTGGTCCTCTAACTTTCTCAATTTGGCGATTTTGGTCCGATACTTTTTAATTACAATTCTGGTCCCTCAAAATTATGAATTTTTTGTACTTTTAGTCCCTCAAATTGTGAAAGTTGAGAGACCAAAAATACAATTAAACCTAAAATAATATACATATGTACGCACTTTTTTTACCCCAAACTTTCTTTATTCTATAAAAATAGTATAAAATATTTGGAGCATTCTCTTCGAAGAAAAGGTAACAATTATAGTTTTTTTAAACAATAAAAATTATAGTCAATAACTACAAAAATAACTGTTGAAATTTTGTTCAATATTCATATATCATATGTATATACTTAATTATGAAATAAATTAAATATTAGATTATATAATTTGTAAACAATAATTTAAACTGACTCTTTTATAATTATAAAGATATATATAGTCCTTCTATTTTTTTTGTAATCAGTCTTCTTTATATCTACAGGTAGTAATCATCAGAAACTTTCAATTGATACAAATAGTTCTACTACATGCAGCATCACCACCGATAATATGCAGTAATAGTACTTTATTTTTCCCTTCCATTAATAACAACATAATAATTTTATATTTTATTTTATTTTATTATGATGCAATTTGCGAGAAAAAAAATGAAACAACTTGCTTCAAATTCTGTTGTTTTGAATAATACAAAATCTAAGTATACATTTGTAGTCAATGCGGTCAGGAATTTTACGGCTGAAAGAGTCATAATTTATTGTTTGTTTCTTTTGCAATTACTATAAATAAAAGTCAGAGACAGTCTTTGAAACATGTGAGAATCTATCTTTCGCAATCAATTTTTTCCCATGGTCAACTATATGTTGCAATATCAAAGGCTACATCACGTAGTGGTTTGAAGATACTCATATGTAACAATGAGGGAGACGTGACAATCACCACTTTAAATGTAGTTTATATAGAAGTTTTTCAGAATTTAATTTAGATGGTTTGAGTTTGCATTATTTTCTCAACTTTTGAAATATACATAACCCTATTTATTTAATGGTCAGGTGTTCTACTTATTTAACGTGCCAATAAATTTTTGATATTCTGCATGTTAACTTGACATAACAAATAAAGTTAGTTTTTATAATATTATATATGTTGCCGAATGCTTATCTTTATATAATTATTATTTACATTTGTAAAAAAATGTAATTATTATTTACCAGTTTATATGTTTTTTGGGGTACTTAGACGGGGCGTACCATTTTATATGTTTCTAATTACATTTAAGAAAATTATGATATTATTTTCTTAGTTTGAAAGAACATGATTGTTTTCATGCTATAAACCAAATTTGATTTGTTTTTCATTTTTTTAGTCTGAGATTTTTCATTAAAGTGGCTCATTGTCTACAAAATATATTCTTTGAACAAAAAAAATGCAGAAGTAATATGACAAATTTTGTTTACTCTGTGCATCGCACGGGTCAAAAAACTAATAACAATAATAATAATAATAATAATAATAATAATAATAGAATTGACAAATAATTATTCAAATTAAAATTTTCACTTTTGTTGCTTTCTTTAATCAATAATTACATTTTTTGAATTAAACACTGACTACAATAAAATATTTATAAATAATAACTAAAATATTCAATAATTTTAGAATATGTTTTTATATTAAATTTGATTTATTACTATAAAAAAAATTATCAATTGGATTGATTTCTTAAAAACATATTTTAAATTTAATTTTCATGGTCAAGAGTGTGATGGAGCTTACAACATGAGTGGGGAATAAAATGGGCTACAAGCTTTGTTTATGAAAGACTATCATTATTGTATTGCTTATAAGCTACAACTCGTTCTAGTTGCAACTTCTAGAGAAGTTAGTCATGTTTATCATTTTTTTTTTAAATTCTGTATTGATTGGGAATGTCGCAATTTCTCCTAAGCGACATGACCAATGACAGGCGACTCAAGTGATAATCATAGCACATTTGATTGCTAGTGATGATATTGAATATTTATTAGAAATTTTTTGCAGTCTTCTATATTTCTGGATTCGTCCTTGCTCGAGAACACAACACTTGAAAAATTAATTGAATGATTCTATAATATATCAAATATATTTTATTATATATAAATTTTAAGTATTAAGATTATTCGAGACAATACTATTTGTATCACTATTTCAAAAAAGGTCACTTTGAAAATAATAAAATGAAATTTCATTTTATTAAATATTAGTTATTGTGTGTTTGAAGAATATGAATTTTTTTGATAACTAACATGTTAAATAGTTATTGTGTGTTTGAAGAATATATTGTTAATGATCCGACTATTATAACTTTAAGGATATGTTTGGATTGAGAGTTTTGAAGGGCTTAGAAGGGGAGGGTTTTGGAGAATTAAGTCTATATGTTGATATATATTTGAGATTTTAAAAAAATTGAAGAAATAACATGATAGATGATCATACAATATTTCAATCACATTTTATTAGTTTTTAGAAACATTTTATAGCTTCCTTAATTTAGAAAATAAAAATAAGCATTTCCCTCCCGTCCAAAACCTTTCATTCAAACATACCCTTAAAGTTATAATAGTCGGATCATTATTATTAATCAAAATTGAATCAAGATTTTTTTTAATGTTAAAGATAATTTATCAAAATATAATCAAGATTGAACCGAAAATTATTAGTAAAATTGAAAAAGTACAGAAAATACAAAGTAAAAATTATATAAGTTTTTTATTTCATAAAATTGTCATCATGCTTGGTAGAACAAATTTGAATTTGTTATAAAAAATATAGAATAAGAAGAATGAGACGATAGAAATATGAAGTCAAAGACTAGTTCTTCCGGAACTAGGATTCATAAGCTAGTTCTTCAGGAACAAGCTCTGATATTTGTATTAGTGATTTTCTCCAAAAGTGTACCGAATAACAAAACCTAATGCTCCTATTTATAGATATATTTGACTATCAATTTATGAGCCAAATCAGGGAATTATAAATGAGGGGCAATCACATAATATTCTAAGATATGATAGATAGTCATCCATAAATACATATATTTACAACACTTCCCCTTGGATGACTATACGCTATGAATATGCCTCATTAAAACCTTGCTAAGAAAAACCTAGTGGGATAAAACTTAGCGAAGGAAAAAGAGTACATATTCATAATGATACACTTCCCCTCAAGAAATAAAGTCCTTTAGTTGGCGCATTCTAATGTTGTGCACGTGCTTCTTGAAAGTTGAAGTTGGAAGGGCTTTTGTGAATAGATCTGCTGGGTTATCACTTGAACGAATTTTGCAAACATCAACATCCCCTTTCTTTTGGAGTTCATGAGTATAGAAGAATTTTGGTGAAATGTGTTTTGTTCAATCACCCTTTATGTAGCCACCTTTAATTTGTGCAATGCACGCTGCATTATCTTCGTACAATGTTGTTGGCTTGTTATCTTCTTTCACCAATCCGCATGCTCCTCTAACATACTGGGTCATGATTCTTAGCCATATGCATTCTCGACTTGCTTCATGAATAGCTAGTATTTCTGAATGATTTGATGAGGTGGCAGTGATTGTTTGCTTCATATATCTCCAAGATATAGCAGTTTCTCCATACGTGAAGACATAACCTATTTGTGATCGGGCTTTATGAGGATCAGAAAGGTATCCAGCATCAGCATATCCTACCAACTCTGACTTTACTCCACTTGTGTAAAATAAACCCATGTCAGATGTACCACGGAGGTAACGAAGGACTTGTTTGACTCCATTCCAATGTCTTCGGGTTGGTGCCGAACTAAACCTTGCTAACAAGTTTACTGTAAATGCTATGTCAGGTCTGGTGCTATTTGTAAGGTACAAAAGTGCTCCAATGGCACTAATATATGGTACTTCGGGGCCAAGAATTCCTTCATCATCTTCTCGTGGACGAAAATGATCTTTTTTCACATCAAGTGAACGAACGACCATTGGAGTGCTTAATGGATAAACTTTGTCCATATAGAATTGTTTCAGAACCTTTTCAATGTAAGAAGATTGATGAACAAATATTCCACTTGTGGAATGTTCAACTTGAAGACCAAGACAAAATTTTGTCTTTCCAAGATCCTTCATTTGAAATTCACTTTTTAAGTATTCTACAGTCTTAGAGATCTCTTCTGGAGTCCCTATTATATTTAAATCATCAACATATACTGCTACTATGGCAAGTCCAGAATTCGTTTTCTTGATGAAAACACAGGGGCAAACAGGATTATTCTCATAATTGTTTTTCAATAGATATTCACTCAAACGAGTGTACCACATACGTCCTGATTGCTTTAGTCCATATAAGGATCTTTGTAATTTAACAGAGTACTTCTGTCGAGGTATTGAATTGCATGCTTCAGGCATCTTAAATCCTTTAGGGATTTTCATATAAATGTCAGTATCCAATGACCCATATAAGTAAGATGTCACTACGTCCATTAGGCGTATGTCCAGTCCTTCAGAGACTGCCAAGCTAATCAAAAATCTAAAAGTGACTGCATCCATAACCGGGGAATATGTCTCTTCATAATCTATACCCGACCTTTGTGAGAAACCTTGCGCTACAAGTCGTGCCTTGTATCTCACAATTTCATTCAATTCATTTATTTTACGTACGAAAACCCACTTATATCCAACGGGTTTGACATCTTCGGGTGTCTGGACTACTGGTCCAAATACTTTATGTTTGGCTAATGAGTCTAACTCAGCTTGTATTGCCTCTTTCCATTTTGGCCAATCATTTCGATGTCGACATTCTTCTACAGTTTGAGGCTCAGACTCATTATCATTTATTATATCAGAAGCAAGTGCATATGAGAACACATTATCAACAACAACTTTATTCCTTTCTTTCATATTTCCGGATGTTAATGAGATCTCATGATTTGCCGGTACCGGGACCACTTATGGGGTTACCTCTTTGAAAATATGGGTTTGTTGATCTATGTTCGTGTTGACCTCTTCTGGAGTGTTACTTTGCAATTCTTTTACTCCATTTTTCTTGCGGGGAATGATATCCTTAGCCCCAATAGGTCTACCACGCTTTTGGCGTACTTTGCATTCATTGGCTGCCATACTTGCAGGTTGTCCTTCAGGGACAACTAACCGTGCAGGAGCATTTGCAGCTGGCACATGTGATTTAGTGACCTTTTGGGTGTTTGTAAAAGTATCTTGCAACTGGTTTGCAACATTTTGCAAATGAACTATTCTTTGAACTTCAAGTTCACATTGATTTGTGCGTGTATCCAACATGGATAACGTTGGTGCGTTCCAACAAACTTCTTGCACTTGTATTCCTTTACCCTTTTCTTCCCCTAATGGGGGGAATACTAATTCATCAAATTGACAATCTAAGAATCTTGCTCTAAAAAGATCACCTGTTAAAGGTTCTAGATATCTAATGATAGATGGAGAATCAAAACCAACATAGATTCCAAGGCGTCTTTGTGGACCCATTTTAGTACGCTGAGTGGGTGCAATAGGTACATATACAGCACAACCAAAAATTTTAAGATGAGATATATCAGGTTGTTGGCCAACAACAAGTTGTAAAGGTGAAAACTTGTGATATGCAGATGGTCGGATGCGAATCAAATATGCAGCATGCATAATAGCATGTCCCCAAGCAGATGCAGGAACTTTTGATTTCATAAGCATGGGTCTAGCAATGTAAACGTTTAATGAAAGATTCAGCTAAACCATTTTGAGTATGAACATGCGCAATTGGGTGTTCAACACTAATTCCTATTGATAAGCAATAATCATAAAATGCGTTTGAAGTAAATTCACCTGCATTATCTAGACGAATAGTTTTGATAGGATGGTCAGAAAAACTTGATCTTAATTTTATTATTTGAGCCAGAAATTTAGCAAAAGCAACATTTCTAGTTGAAAGCAAACAAACATGTGACCATCGAGTAGAAGCATCAATCAAAACCATAAAATGCCTGAAAGGCCCATAAGGTGGGTGAATTGGGCCACATATATCACCTTGTATTCTCTGTAAAAAAGAAGGGGACTCCAAAGGTAATTTAGACGGAGAAGGTCTAACAATTAATTTACCTTGAGCACAAGAAGTACAAAAATAATCATTGGGTAAATGAAGTCTATGATCTTTTAATAAGTGACCATGTGCATTTTCAATGATACGTCGCATCATAGTTGAACCAGGATGACCAAGACGATCATGCCAAAGCATAAAAGTCTTAAGATCTGGGCACTTCCGGTGCATATAATTTGACTCAGTCATCCTTATTTTTGTAAAATATAACCCCGATGAGAAACTTTGAAATTTCTCTAAGATGAACTTTTCATTTGAAGTTCCAGAGGTAATATAGAGATATTCCAAATCTCCCTCATTTTTTGTTTCAATATGATATCCATTGCGACGTATATCTTTAAAACTTAGTAGATTTCTTCAGGATCTACTAGAATACAGCGCATCATCAATGCATAATTTTGTCCCTTTTGGGAATATAACACATGCTCTTCTGGAGCCTTCAATCATATTTGCAGTACCAGATATTGTATTAACATTAATTTCAGCTAATGTTAATTGCGCAAAATACTTCTTATCACGAAGAATTGTATGGGTTGTACCACTGTCTACTAAACATATGTCTTCCTCCATATTATCGAGAGTATTTTGCAATATCTAATAACATAAAAAAAAAATTTTAGGGATAGGGAAAAAAAATTATAACATGACGTGAAACTTAATATTAATCATAAAATATGACAAAATTCAAATAACATAAATAAGCTTTATCATATGAAAATATCCAAATAGCAAAGACAAATAAAACTTAAGCATATGATAGTTTCTAGACTAAATGACATCTCAATAGTAAACATTTCCATCCCCAATTAAGTGATCAATTTTGCCGTTGGGGTCTTCGAAAAAAATCAGCGACATCAAAATCCACATCTGTTGAAATCTCTTTGTCAATAGATTCAGAGAAGTTTGCTTCAACATTTTTTCCTTTTGCCTTTTGAGATGCCTTATAAAGATCAACCAGATGTTTTGGGGTGCGACATAGTCGAGACCAATGGTCTTTTGCCCCACATCTATAGCAAACGTGGTCATTGTTTTGCACTTTCTGGTTGTGTCCAGAGTTTTCCCCATTTCTGGCCCATTTCTTTTGGTTTCTTTCGGCACCATTTCTTTCAAAATTTGCAGGAGGAATAGTACGGGTCCAAGAATTTTTCCTTCCACGACCCCTTCTTCCACCACGACCTCGTCCACGTGCTTGAGAAAATGCCACATTCACTTCAGGGAATGGTGTTGAGCCTGTTGGACGAGACTGATGGTTTTTCATCAAAAGCTCGTTATTTTGTTCAGCCACAAGTATACAAGAAATTAGCTCAGAGTATTTGGTGAACCTACGTTCTCGATACTGCTGCTACAGGAACACATTCGAAGCATGAAAAGTTGAATATGTTTTCTCTAACATATCGTCATCAGTAATTTTTTCACCACATAATTTCATTTGAGAACTAATTTTAAACAATGCTGAATTATATTCACTTACAGTTTTGAAATCTTGTAACCGCAAGTGTATCCAATCTTATCAAGCTTTTGAAAGTATCACCGTTCTTTGGTGCTCAAATCTCTCCTTTAAATTATTCCAAAGGGCTAATGGGTCCTTAATAGTAAGGTACTCCGTTTTCAATTCTTCATGTAAATGATGTCGAAGAAAAATCATTGCTTTTGTGCGATCCTGCAAGGATGTCTGGTTTCCTTCTTTAATGGTATTTCCAAGATTCATAGCATTGAGATGAATCTCAGCATCAAGTACCCATGACAGATAATTTCTTCCAAAAATATCAAGAGCGATGAATTCAAGCTTTGTGAGATTCGACATTGTAACACACTAGAAAAAAAATGAACAATATTATATCATATATCTAGGAAATAGTTAAAGAAAAAAAAGTAAAAAGCATTTTAAATTAGTATCGCACTAAAAATAATAATAATAAAATTAGTCGACGTAAAAACAATCCAGAATTAAGTAATTGCTTTCAGAAGGAATTTACGCAATTATTTTTACGATTGTAATCTGGTGCTTCTGGATCGATTACTAGAATAATTGTAGGTTGGTACTTCAGGACCAATAAAAAGGCAAAATTAGTGTTGGTACTTCAGGACCAATAACATACAATATTCGTGAAGCAATATTAGCATTGGTACTTCAGGACCAAGCATTAGCGGTGGGAAATGTAAAATGAAATATCAATAATATAAGTAAAACAATTGCTGACAATATATTACTACATGGAAGAAAAGTAATAAACATGGACAGAAAAAAAAATACTAAACATTGATACTAACCATAAACATAAAGATCCGAAGGAAAATAATGGGAAAAGAAAATTACTAAGCAATCCGAAGGGAAAAAAAAATCGGAAAAGAAAACAACATAAGAAAAAAAAATTAATGATCCCAAACAAGAACATAAAGATTAAAATAAGACAAATCGATTATTGATAAAAAATATAATATAGAGTATGGGAGGAATAGCAACAACAACAAAAAAAAACCTTTTTTTTTGTCAAAAGAATTATATGGTTGTGATAATAAATAAATTCTCACCTTGAAAAGAAACACACGAATAAAAATTGTTATATCGGTAGAGACTTGATCGTGCTGATAACGTGTTATAAAAAATAGAGAATAAGAAGAATGAGACGATATAAATATGAAGTCAAAGACTAGTTCTTCAGGAATTAGGATTCATAAGTTAGTTCTTCAGGAACAAACTCTGATATTTGTATTAGTAATTTTCTCCAAAAGTGTACCGAATGACAAAACCTAATGCTCCTATTTATAGATGTATTTGACTATCAATTTATGAGCCAAATCAGAGAATTATAAATGGAGAACAATCACATAATATTCTAAGATATGATAGATAGTCATCCATAAATACATATATTTACAAGAGAATTATATTTTTACACTATTTACTTAATTTGCATGTGACTATTATATACTGCCAAAAAAGCGACCATGGTAAATTTACAAGTGAGAATATGACAGCCAAACTTCCTACGTGTCACCAAACCCTAACGTCAGTGAGGAAACTCGCCGCGGACTGTGGCAGTTGCAGTTGTCGTAGGTGGCGGTGGCGGGGGGTGATTGTGGAAGGGGAGTGGGTTTGAGACTTCAGGTAAACCCTCTATTTTGTTCAAGACCATTTCGTTTTTCTCAATTCTTTGTTGCTTGCATTTTCTGTTTTTGGTTTGGATTTGAGTATTCATTCAGCAATGTGCGAGTGGGTTTCATTCTCGTGAATTTCTCACAAGGAAAAATCGATTCCCTGTAGCTTGGAATGGTAGAGCAATTGAGATTACTGTATAATTATTTTTTTATTGTTGATTACTGCAACTCTTTGTTGCTATATGTACGTTGATTTACATGTGGATTTTACATTACATAACTTGCTTTACATATTTTCTTAGGGATTTGACAGGAAGAGATGCAGAAGGTAAAAAAAAACTGGTTTTATAGTAATGCAAGAGGAGGGTGTCATTGGAATTTGGAATTTTTGAATACTTGGATGGAGACAATGATGTCATATTGGAATTATCTATGCATACTGCTCAGAAATTGTTAAGTTGTTTCAGAGTTGTGTATTCATGATTCAAAGGATTTTAAATGGGTAAAAGATAACTGGTTAAATTGAGATCTTTTGGCATTATTAAATGAACTAAGGTCAGGATTCATTAATCAAGGTATTTGTTCTGAAAACAATAGGATGGTACTTGGTAGAGAGGCTCGTAAGAAATCGAAGTCTATGACCGATGAGGTAAGTTAGTCAAAAATATTTTGTTTTGGTGCAATTGTTATTTTAGTTGCCCAATAACTTGATCAATGTCATGTATGGCTCAATGCTTTAGGAGAAGCCTCGTTTGAATAGAGTTGTTAAGCTCAAGGCAGAATATGAGAAGGCTAAAGCAACCTATAATGCTGCTGCTGAAGATTAAGTATTGCTTTTTTTTTTTGTTGCTTTTGTTCAGGATCAAGAAGGTATGATAAAATTCTGATCCTCTTTAGCTGTCACTATTTTTTCCAATTCATATTTCTTTACCATTTCATACAACTTCATTGAATTTTGAAGGTTCTAATTGAGGCATCCCTCCCATGCTTAAATGCATAAAAGGAACCCATGAGAAGGTATATTGGTCTGTTCATTGGGAGATTAAATTCACTGTTCTAGAATGAAATATGGTTTCCATTAAAATTGATTATCAATGCCTGTTGAATAGCTACTGTGTGTGATGCAAATATATTAAGATGAGCTTGAAGGATCTCTCTAAATCAGAGGGAAAGCCAAATTATTGTTGGTGCTGTTCAAAAACATGTGAGCTCATTAACTGTTAGTTTTTAAACTAGGTACATGGGTTTAGATGTATTTAATCTGGCTTTTACTAATTGAACAATGAGGATAGCAAAAGAGCATGTCTAGAGTCTCTTCCCCTACCTTGTGGTGAATTGGAGAAGCATATGGGGGGTACATATGGTGCCAAATGCCTCAATTATTTTTATATAATTTTGTTGTCGTATGGATACCTTAAACATATATATTAAGATAGAGATATATTGTCTTTTATGGTGGGGATGTTCTTTGTGAACTAGTTTGAGATGCAGCAATATTCCTTTGGATTTTATAATTGTAAGAAGTAACAATGAATGATCCTATAAAATATTATTGGAGCAGTTAGAGACGAAATTTAATTGAAATCTTTAGACAAACGAGAGGGAGTGCTGGTATGTTATTCAGACACACACACATATGAAATTGTGGCTAAATTTTTTTTATGTTTATCCTGTAGTATTCAAACACTTTGTAATGTGAAGTTGTACCATAAACAATAAGTTTTACCATGCTGTTGTAGCACTTGTAATGTACTTATTTTCTTTTTCTTTGGCGAGGGGTTGCATTGAACTGCTTTTGGAAATTAGTTTGGGAGGGGCTGCATTGAACTGCTTTTGGAAATTAGTTGTTTTTTTCCCACTCATTATATGAACTTGTTTTTTCATTTATTGTGGATCTTTATCAGTAAATTAATGAACTTATTTCTATATGTCCTATTATTATGCTTGCTTATTACTGCTAATAACATATGTATATAATTTCTTTCCTAGCTGAAGATTTTGAAAAATCGTCAGGGGGATGCTATAACAATTGAGTCTGTAACTGGTGTATGTTATCACTAGAGTAATTTTTTCCATTATTTACTACTAAGCATGTGACTGTTGAAATTTACCTGATGGTCTTTTTGATGCTGAAGGTGGACAAAGATTTTAGGGAACCTCAAATTTCAGGGGACGTCAAATTAATATCTATTCTTGCTAGTGGTCTGCCCACATTATCGGATTCAGAACATATCTATTCTCTTTATTGGTAAGTGTGTGTGTCATTTATTTCATTCGACTATTATGCTTTATCCTTGTTATTGAATATCATATATTGATAGATAACTCGTGTGGTTATGATGTATAGGAAAGAGAATTAGAAAATGGAGCAGAAAAGTGGATCACAAATGCATTAAGCTTCATGAGTTCATCTTGCAGTCTTGCCCCACAAGCCTCGGGGATTTGTCTTAAATCAGTAAGTATAAAGGCATAAAGCGAAAAAAAAAAAAGTAAATAATTTGGATAACTAAAATCTGAATAGAAAAGATATTTATTTTGGTCATGAATTTTGAGGACAATAATGGTGTATGAATGCATTCGTGTGTAAACAATTTGGTCATGAATATACGTAGCTAAGGTTCGTGGCTCTTGTACCTGTTAGTAATCTGATTTAGGTGTTTGGGGGAGCTAAGGTATTTTTAATTTAACTAAGGGTATTTCCTATTTATACAGAAGAACAAATTTCGTATTTATATTCAGTGTTTTTTGGTTCTCATTCCTCTTTGATTCTTGTTGTTGACAGAGGTTGCATATGTAGAAATGTGCAGATGCCGCTCAGTCAACAGATACTCTAGTTGCTTAAGGCTGTGAGAGGAGTGAAGACCACTTGTTGCTATTGGTTTGGCAAAGACAACACTGAGGTAACAATGGCAGAGAACGAAGTGCTGGGAACTTTTTTTTTTAATTAAAAAATAGACAGTTAGCCACATTTAAACTGTGGCTAATTATATAACAATTTTTTATTAAATATGTTTTATTTTATTTCCTTAACTAATAGTTTAAATGCATTCATTAGTAATTTTATTTTAAAACTAAACAACATAGTAAAGAGTAATGCTAGACCTTTAAAGGGCCTTTTGTCTAAATTTGTAGTACAAAATAAAGTAAGAAATGCATATAGAAATACATATACATACATACCACTGAACAATTTAAAGATGTGGAAAATGTTCTTCTTTGAGTAGTCAATGCTAAATCAGATTACATTGATAAGTAGGTGCAGTTTATGCTGGGAAAGTAACTTTCCCACCACGAGAAAATGCCTTGTTTATCTGCAGTAGGCTGTTAGCCCGTTTATTATGAATATCACAGTTTTCTCTGTAATTACAGTTTTTGCCCACTATATCAATACTACTCCTAACTCATCACTTTCACTGTATCACTACTAACCTTAACTCTATCTACTATCACTAATCCACTACTAACCCTATCTCTCTTTATTAACATATACACTCTCTCTACTAACCCTACCTATCTTTTAACACCCCCCGGCGGCGTACTTAACCTAAACCCACTACAATCACTAAGTCGCCACTATGACTCTCTCTCTCTCTCTATAATATTTTTTTTTTAAAGAAGTGTGTTACTTTTAATTTTGCTGTGTGACTATTAATAAGTCTCTCTATAGTATTTTTCTTTTTTTCTTTGGAAGTTTTACGATTATGAGAGGCTAAATTTGAAAACCATATTATTAATTGTAGTACTTTAACAATTAAAATAAAATTTTCAATATTCATATTATAACCTCTATTTTTCTTTAATTTTTTTTATCTTGTAAGATCTAAAATTTGTAATAAGCACTCAATTAGTTCTTGATTATGTTACAAATTATCGAGAGAGAAAAAAGTGTGCTCGTAAAAAAATTATTTACGCTACAATGAAGTGTGCTATTCTGTCAAGTGAGTAATATAATTTATAATTTTTTTAAATAGTTTAGTCAAATTAATTTTGAGAGGCTGTTTGAGGCTTATTTGAGTTGAAGTAGAGTGAAGAACCCTTCAAGTCATGGGTGACGTGAGGTTGACCATTATGATAAATAGTAGCTGAAAAAAATTATCATGTAATATTTGTTGACTTCAGATAACTTTTATTTAATTTTATATTATTTAATTCATCTGAGACATTTTTTGCCAATAAGTTTTAAATGTATACAAAAAATGATTAAATTACTGATTTTCAATCCTATCCATTCAATATTTTAATTAATAAATCAATGGCAATGATGGCATTTTCTCATGGTGGGAAAATGTTTCTACTTTCTAAGAATAAACAGAACCTGATAAGTAAATAACAGGATCAATAATGATCGGTTCTTCTTTGATAACTATGAAGGACTTTGACGGAATAGAATAAAGGAGAATTTTTTGGTACCCATGAAGAAAGTTGGGTACCGGTACCCATAAGGCAAAAATAACCCATAACTTAATTTCACATAAAAATAATTAAACATGAAAAATAACATGACGTTAAATAATTGGATATGAGTATTGTAACCAATAAAACTCAAGGGTACCAGAGTTGTCACCAAAGCAAAATATGTGTGGAATAGGGAAAAAAGGAAATGAGTAGTGGGTCCAATAGATCAATAAGTGAAACCTCGAAGAAGAATGAAAAAGAAATAATTAACAGGGAAGTGCATGACAAAAGTTACTACATATGCTTGTTGAATGATAATACTGGTGCAGCAAGCTCTTCATTTATTTTGCAATTCATTTACAAAGATGTTAAAAGTGTGCTATAGATGTATGTATGCGTTGATAAAAGACTTCATTGGCAAAGAAAAGTCTTCTATATCGTGTGGAATATGGAACAAAGCAAACATATATTAGACTTGTTGACTATTACTATTCAAAGTCTTCTAACCCATTTTATAAGTTAGAAAATTAAGTAGACACAAGACCAGATGTAAGGTTCCTTGGCAGGCATGAGATGTGCAAGTTTGAAAGCAAAGACTATAATCCATGACCATCTAGGTTAATTAATTAGAAAATTAAGTGGACTAGATAGTGAATTGGAGAAGAACACTATGATTGCATTATTTTTAAAATTCTCCTCTTTATAAGATTAAATTTATAAATAATAATAATTAAATTTGTAGCTGCATACATTTCATTTTATTCGTTTCATATTGTGTTTGATTATATGTGTCACCTTAGAAAAAATATTCGATTGGCAATGCTCACGCATCAAGTGGTTCTGATTAATGAGTATATCTAACACTGATTGAAGCCTGTGTCCATTATCGGCTAATGAGAACAACATCCACTTAGCTTGATTTTTTTTCTTTTGATTACTGAGTATTTTTTTCTCAGCCAATCAGATTCTTTTTCCAAATCATGGTGCAAGTGTATATATATAAAAGATGGAATGGGACCTCTGTTCTTGAAATCAAATTACAATGAGGGACTGCAATTGTAAATATGTTTTTCAAAAGAAACTTTTATGAAAGATGAACTGAAAAAGCTTTGATGAGATGAGACTGTCTTGTGAAGAAATACATCCCAATAAATTATTAGGATTTGAAGACATGGTAAAAATACTAATTGCACGGATTTTAATTATTAGATTACCGGCCTGTGCTATAATAATTCAAATAATAAAATAAAGTATCCGCATAATATTTTCTTTTTGGATACATGCATTAAAGGTAGGCACAACAGGTGAGGCTTTTGGGAGTAACACTATACATCTTTGGAAGACTTGGTGAAATGTCTTTATAGTTCATATAATGATTTTCCAATCTAGGACCTCATGTGGCTGATATTAATTAATGCTTGAATTTTTATAATGGTAAAATGAAAATGAAGTTTTCTCTTGATTCAGTTTAGTTAAAATAATAATAATAGGAAAATACTACCCGCTTTATCTTTTTCCAAAGCTTCCAAATTTTTATGAAGAGTGAAGACAATACTCTATCTAATGTTGATCATCATGATAAAAGACTTTATCAGCAAACCGTGTGGAATGGGAAAAGGAAACATGAAATAAATCCAATTAATTAGACATCTTGACTATTACTTACGATTCTTGTCTTCTGACCCATTTTATAAGTTAGAAAATTAAGTAGAAACAGGACAAGCGGTAATTAAGGTATATTGGCAAGCATGGGATGTGCAAGTTTGAAAGCAAAGACTATAATCCATGACCATCTAGGTTAATTAATTAGAAAATTAAGCGGACTAGATAGTGAATTGGAGAGGAACACTATGCTTACATTATTTTTAAAATTCTCCTCTTTATAAGGTTAAATTTATAAATGATAACAATTAAACTCGCAGCTGCATACATTTCATTTTATTTGTTTCATATATGTGTTTGATTATATGTGTCACCTTAGAAAAAATATTCGATCGGGCAATGCTCACACATCAAGTGGTTCTAATTAATGAGTATATCTGACATTGATTGAAGCCTGTGTCCACTATCGGCTAATGAGAACAACATCCACTTAGCTTGATTTTTTTTTCTTTTGATTACCGAGTATTTTTTTCTCAGCCAATCAGATTCTTTTTCCAAATCATGGTGCAAGTGTATATGTATGAAAGATGGAATGTGACCTCCGTCTTGAAATCAAATTACAATGAGGGACTGCAATTGTAAATATCTTTTCCAAAAGGAACTTTTATGAAAGATAAACTGAAAAAGCTTTGATGAGATGAGATTGTCTTGGGAAGAAAGACATCCCAAGAAATTATTATGATTTGAAGACATGGTAAAAATACTAATTGCATGGATTTTAATTATTAGATTACCGGCCTCCGCTATAATAATTCAAATAATAAAATAAAGTATCCGCATAACATTTTCTTTTTGGATACATGCATTAAAGGCAGACACAATAGGTGAGGCTTTTGGGAATCTTTGGAAGACTTGGTGGAATACCTTTGTAGTTCATATAATGATTTTCCAATCCATCATGTGGCTGTCATTAATTAATGCTTGAATTTTTATAATGGTAAGATGAAAATGAAATTTTCTATTGATTCGGTTTAGTTAAAATAATAATAATAATAGGAAAATACTACTTGTTTTCTCTTTTTCCAAAGCTTCCAAACTTTTATGAAGAGTGAAAACAATAAACCATGTGGAATGGGAAAAGGAAACATGAAATAAATCCAATTAATTAGACATCTTGACTATTATTTAAGATTCAAGTCTTCTAACCCATTTTATAAGTTAGAAAATTAAGTAGAAAGAGGACAAGGGGTAATTAAGGTACATTGGCAGGCATGGATTGTACAATCTTGAAAGCAATGATTATACTCCATGACCATCTAGGTTAACTAATTAGAAAATTAAGCGGACTAGATAGTAAATTGGAGAGGAACACTATGATTACATTATTTTTAAAATTCTCCTCTTTATAAGATTAAATTTATAAATGATAACAATTAAACTCACAACTACATACATTTTATTTTATTTGTTTCTTATTTGTGTCACCTTAGGAAAAATATTCGATTGGCAATGCTCACACATCAAATGGTTTTCATTAATGAGTATATCTGGCACTGACTGATTTTGGTCAAAGCAATGTCATTGATTTCGGTTTTTTTTGACTCATATCAACTTTTATAAAATTATTTATTTTTGCAATAAATGCATCCAATGAAAGAAACTTTTGTCTAAATTATAAGAAACTAGATTGAAACCAAGCGTTGCGAGGTCGTAGATTTTTTATTTTTATTTTTTTGCTTATTTTATTCTAAATTGGGGTACATGTTAATTGAAGTATTCAAAATATTATAACAATATAAACATTTGAACTACTGAGATGGTAATATTATTTTAAAGCAAAAGTGAGGAGTTTTTTTTAAAGAAATAAATATATGAGGGTAATTATTGACCTAAACTCTTGTGGTGGGAAAGAAGAGAAAATAGCTAATGATTTTGGAACTCAAATTACAACAATAGTTCAAAGTAACACAAGCTATATCTACCTGTGCAAATCGAATATATTCAATCTGGTGAATGTATGTATTGAAAATTTCTTTCATATTTATATTTTAGAAACGAAAAAATACGAGTTGTTGTCGAGGACGTAAGTGATGTGTGGTCACAAATTGCTCTATATGTAATGTAAAAGAAGATGTGGCATATGTTGTACATAAACGGGGTTGCTAAGTCGTTGCTTTTAGGTAACAACTCTGGTATCTTTGAGTTTTATTAGGTACAGTATACCCATGTCCAATTATTTAACGTCACGTTATTTTTCATGTTTAATTATTTTATGTGAAATTAAGTTTTTGGTTATTTTTTTCTTTATGGGTATCGGTACCCAATTTTCTTCATGGATACCCAAGAATTTTCCTTTGACAAATTGTAGAGAGGGATTATGTTTCATTCCATCAATTATAATTGAGATTTTATAAACTACATAATCTTATCTTTTTTTTTTTTATAAAAAAAATTTTAGGGTGTGGGGATGGTGCCTCATTTCAAGGCAGGAAAGACTTCCGGGCTCTTTGAGCACTTCTGAAGGTAATTTCATTTACTCCACCCCAAGGGGACTAGTGGGGACTCAAACCCGCGACATGTCCAAATCCTATCATGTTCCAATAGGCCAACCCCTTGGGGTTACATAATCTTATCTTTGATTGTGATTATGAGCCCGTTTGGTTAAGATTCTAGAGAGACTAGAATCAATTTTGGAATAAAAAACAAGGTGAATATAATTGAAAAGTACTGTTTATGTGTTTGGGTTCCAAAATCGCGATGAATAAAATTGATTCTGAGGTAGGTAGAATTGATTCTGATGGAATCAAGAAGTTGTAACTTTTGCGTTGAATAAAATTGATTCTGGTTTGGGACCCACAAAATTCTTTACATTTACACATCAAAAGTTATTCTAAATTTATCATCAAAACAAAATCAATTCTTTTAAACTCACTTTTAAAATATCATTACCAAACACAAAAGGCTTAATTGTATTTTTTGTCCCCCTATTTTTCCAAATCCACGATTTTAATCCCCCTATTTTATTTTTCACAAATTTGGTCCCCATATTTTTTATTTTTCACGAATTTGGTCCCACACTTTTTTAATTACACTTTTAGTCCCCAAAATCGTAAATTTCTTATACTTTTGGTCCCTAAAAATCGTGGATATTGGGATAGTGGGGGACCAAAAGTGCAAGAGAACCACAATTTTGGAGAACTAAAAGTGCAATTAAAAAGTGTGGGGACCAAATTCGTGAAAAATAAAAAGTATGGGGACCAAATCTGTGAAAAATAAAATAGGAGGACCAAAATCATGGATTTGAAAAAATAAGGGGACCAAAAATACAATTAAACCAACACAAAACAATTTTTTTAAACTCAATTTTTTAAAATCAAATTTTTTAACATCAAATCTTTAAAACCAATTCTATCTCAATCTGAAACAAACCGCCCTATAATGATAGTTGCACATTAAATGGGTGAACTAAAATAAAATAGCCTACGGTAAAGAAACCCATAATAATCAGCAATCGCGATAAAAGGATAATGTGGAAAATGCGAACAACCACACAAAAAAGAAGAAGCGTCCATTGGGCAAGTGAAAAATATTATAACAAAAGAACAATGAAAAACACAAGTTTAAGATAAGGGAATAACAAAAAGAAGCAGAAAGGAAAACACCTTTCGTGAACACAATATGTGTTTGTTTATAGCTTTTGAGAGTATTGTATTAACTGATGGTTCAAGATCTTTTTTTTTTTTTTTGGGTTGGAAGGCTTTGAGCCGTAGCCTGCCCTCTCGTAGATCTGTCGCTGTTCCCAAGCTTTTACTTACTAATAAATGGTATTTTTATCGGGTGATTTTAATATTTTATTTTTTCTAATTATGTGTGTAAAAAAATATTTTTTCAAAGACAAAATAATATTAATAGGAGAGTACTAGGAGTACTCCAACCCATTGCAAGATAACAGGGAAATAAATATTGACACAAGTCTCAAAGTACTAGTTGCACCCGAAACAGCCTCCAGGGTCTGCAAATCACTCATAGAAGAGATAAGGCCCAGACCTACCCCTTGCAAGGAATAAGCGCCAAGACAAGGCTATAATACGATCCACGGTCTGGGAGAAGTTAATCGCCCTACCAAAGAATATACAACTATTCTGTAGATTCCATTGTGTGTGTGTGTGTGTCTACCACACACACATGAACTCCAAAAAAATAAAGCTTAGTGAACGTTGTTCTCATTAGCCGATAATGAACGCATGCTTTCAGTCAGTGTCATCTATACTTAATCAGAACCGCATGATGTGTGAGCATTGCCAATCAAATATTGTTCCTAAGGTGACACATATAATCAAAC
This sequence comes from Calophaca sinica, assembly GCA_037113605.1. Taxonomy (NCBI): domain Eukaryota; kingdom Viridiplantae; phylum Streptophyta; class Magnoliopsida; order Fabales; family Fabaceae; genus Calophaca; species Calophaca sinica. The sequence goes on along the minus strand of CM073730.1, from coordinate 15,732,697 downwards.
ACATATATGAAACAAATAAAATGAAATGTATGCAACTGTGAGTTTAATTACTATCACTTATAAATTTAATCTAATAAAGAGGAGAATTTTAAAAATAATGTTGTTAGTATTTCTCTCCAATTTACTATCTAGTCCGCTTAATTTTCTAGTTAATTAACTTAGATGGTCATGGAGTATAGTCTTTGCTTTCAGACTTGTACAATCCATGTCAAGGAACCTTACCACTTGTCCCGTGTCTACTTAATTTTCTAACTTATAAAATGAGTCAGAAGACTTTGAATCATAATAGTTAAGAAGTCTAATATGTGTTTTCTTTGTTCCATATTCCACACGGCATAGAAGACATTCTGTTTACTGATAAATTCATTTATCAACTCATACATATATCTATAGCACACTATTAACATCTTCGTAAATGAATTGAAAAATAAATGAAGAGCTTGTTGCACCAATACTACTATTCAGCAAGTATATGGAGTAACTTTTGTTATGCAATGGTTATTTTTCCTGTTAATTATTTCTTTTTCATTCTTCTTTGAGGTCTCACTAATTGATCTGTCGAGAAAGTTGAAACTTGATTGGTATCTATCACTTGTGTTAATTTTTCCAAACTTAAAAGAGTCTTTAGGTCTTGTCTTTATCAGGTCTTTCTTAGTGGACCCACTTCATGTTTCCTTTTTCCAATTCCACATATATTTTGCTTATGAGCAATTTATAAAGAGGGATTGTTGTGTCTCTCCATCAATTAAAATAATGACAATAATTTGAGCATTGAATGGATGAACTACAACAAAAAATAGCCTACGGTGAAACATCTTCACAAAATAGTAAAAAATAATCAACAATCGTGATAAAAAGATAATATAGAAAATGCTAATACAAAAAAAAAGCATCTAATGGGAAAATAAAAAATGAAAATTATTAAAACAAAAGAACAGTAAAAAATACAAGTTTAAGATAACTAAGGAATAACAAAAAGTAGCAGATAGAAAAACACGTGCTTTCTTGCACACAATTCTTTATATATATGTGTTTGTTTAGCCTGAGAGTATTGTATTAACCAAATCCCTCTCTGTGTTTTGTTGGTGGAATTAAAATGAGAAACTATACTCTTATGTTTCATGCATGGTTGGTGTTCTCCTCCATTCTTGGGTTCAACTCAGCAACCAAGGATGGGGAAACAAAGTGCAAAGAGAGGGAGAGACATGCACTCCTCACGTTCAAACAAAGCCTCCATGATGAATATGGCATGCTGTCTACATGGAAGGACCATCAAAATGCAGCTGACTGCTGCAAATGGAAGGGAGTTCAATGCAGCAGTCAAACAGGCTTTGTTCAAAGGCTTGATCTGCACTTTTCTGATGATTATTATTTGAGGGGTGACATCAATCCTTCAATAACTGAGCTACAACATTTAACTTATTTAGACCTCAGTTTTTTGGATACTAGTGGTCACATCCCAATATTTATTGGCTCCTTCAGCAACTTACTATACCTTAATCTCTCATATGGTGGTTATGTTGGACAGATTCCTTACCAACTTGGAAACCTCTCAAAACTGCAACACCTTGGTCTCAGGTTCAATAATCTTGAAGGAGCAATCCCTTTCCAACTCGGGAATCTTTCATTGTTGGAGTCTCTTGATCTTGGTTACAATTCTGATCTTAGAGTTAACAACCAAAATCATGGCAATGTTGAGTGGCTATCAAATCTCTCTTCTTTGAGAAATCTTGACTTTAGTCGAATTCGTGGTCTCAACGATTCTTCTCATCTCACCCTGTAATTCCTTTGGAAGAAGCTTCCAAACCTTAAAAAACTACGTCTAAGAGAGTGTGGCCTTTCTGATGCAGATATTCTTCCTTTGTCTGAATCCCATTTGAACTTTTCCACTTCTCTTGTTCTCCTTGATCTCTCTTCCAATTATTTGACATCATCATCAAATATATTCCAGTGGGTGTTTAACTTCAGCTCCAATCTTCAACACCTTTACCTTTATGGTAACTTGTTAAGAGGTATCATTCCTGATGATGTTGGCAACATAATGCATTCACTTGAATATCTCGATCTTTCATACAACAATCTAGAAGGCAAGATTCCCAAATCCATTGGGAATACATGCACCTTGCAGTCATTTATAGCTAGTTATAACAGATTGAGTGGAGAGCTTCCAAGTTTCAGTCATAATAACTATTCCAAATGCATTGGAAATGTATCCTCGTTACAGGAACTACACTTAAGCAGAAATCAGTTAATTGGAGAAATACCCACAAGCATCGGATCGCTTGCAGAGTTAAGGTATTTGTACCTGGGTGGAAATCAGTTAATTGGAGAAATACCCACAAGCATCGGATCGCTTGCGGAGTTACAGGATTTGTACCTGGGTGGAAATTCTTTTGAAGGTGTCATCTCTGAATCCCATTTCACCAACCTTTCCAACTTGGTATTCCTAGATTTGTCTGATACGACTGTGAAGGTTAGTACTGACTGGGTTCCTCCTTTTCAATTACAATATTTGTATCTAGCATCTTGCAATCTGAATTCTAGATTTCCTAATTGGCTCCACACTCAAAATCACTTAATCACTCTTGACATTTCAAATGTCGGTAATAATCTGGATCCAATACCTCACTGGTTTTGGGACAAATTGCAAACACTAGCTTACATGGATATTTCAAACAACAATCTCACCAACAAGATTCCCAACATGGAACTCGAGCTTACTTACAATCCTGTAATAGATTTGAGTTCAAATCAACTTGAAGGTCCGGTTCCATCATTCTTATCTCAAGCAGCAGCACTGTATCTCTCCAATAATAGGTTTTCAGATTTAGATTCCTTTGTATGTAGCAGCAGCAGAAGTAAGCCTAATGTTTTGGAACTTTTGGATTTATCAAACAATCAATTAAAGGGTGAGTTGCCTGATTGTTGGAATAATCTGAACTCATTGGAGTTTGTTGACCTGAGCAATAACAAGTTGTCAGGAAAGATTCCCTTGTCAATGGGTGCCCTTTCTAATATGGAGGCTTTGATTTTAAGAAATAATAGTTTGACTGGACAGTTACCTTCCTCCTTGAAGAATTGCTCGAACTTGACTTTGTTGGGTGTTGGAGAAAATCAGTTTTATGGTCCATTACCTTTATGGATTGGAGACAGCTTACAACAGTTAGAGATCCTAAGCCTTCGATCCAATAATTTCCATGGAAGTCTACCTATTTAAGACAACTTCGGGTCATGGATTTGTCACTAAATAACTTATCAGGAGGAATCCCACGTTGTGTAAAGAATTTCACTTCAATGGCTCAAATGAACTCAACTTCATCAATTGATCATGGGCATTACATCAACAATGCGACTTATTATGCAACATATAATCTCCACCTATTCTTGATGTGGAAAGGTGTAGACCGTGACTACAAAAATGCAGATTTGTTTTTGAAAACCATTGATCTCTCAAGCAATCATCTTACAGGGAAAATACCAACAGAAATTGTGTCCTTAATTGGATTGGTTTCCTTAAATTTATCAAGAAACAATCTCACTGGGGAAATCAATTCAGAAATAGGAAACTTAAAGTCACTAGATTCTCTTGATCTCTCAAGAAATCATTTTTCAGGCAAAATTCCTATCAGTCTAGCTCATATTGATGATCTCTCTATGTTGGATTTGTCATACAATCACCTCTATGGAAAAATTCCAATTGGAACGCAGTTGCAGAGCTTTAACGCTTCAAGTTTTGAAGGAAATTCCAATCTCTGTGGAGAACCCCTTGATATAAAATGTCCAGGAGAAGAACCAACAGAGAGTCAGAAGCCACAAAAATATCCAACAAAAGATGATAGTGCAGCATTTTTGGAAGCATTATACATGAGCATGGGGCTAGGATTCTTCACTGGTTTCTGTGGCTTCGTAGGCTCAATATTACTGTTGCCATCTTGGAGAGAAACCTACTCCAAATTCTTGAACACTTTGATATTGAGAATCTTCATGTGCTGGAACCACTGAATGTATGTGGCTAAGTGCTCCAAAGTGGATGAATGATGAGCAGGTACTTTTTTTCTTTCATACTTTTCTTATTACCCATTTGTTTGCCCTCATATGAGGTTTATTCAATGGAAAATACACTCCTTTAATGTTATATATTAATACTAAAATTTGGCTTTTGTTGCAGGATCCCCTATTCCTTTTGTATGGAACTCATGCATCTTCTGTTGTTATAGAATCAATGCCCTTTGGTTAGCATGTTGCAGTACACCTTTGACTGTTTAATTATGTATAGGATGAATGCCTATTCTTCTGTACCGAATAAAATGAATGGCATTTAGGTAAAACTTTCCTGTGATAGTGTTTGATTACTGTTATGTTAGGCATATATAATTCCAAGTTTGGTAGCTTTTGAAAAGGCAATGTTCACTTCTGCTATCAAGTTAATAATGTGATACATCCTCCAAACATAATGAGAAATGGTTCTACCTTTTATAACTGAGTGATTAATTATAATACGAGTCATAGGTCACTTGTATTTTCTTCAAAGCACGATTGCTCACTTTCTTATCCCTTTTGGTTCTTCCCAATTTAAGATTGCTATTAGTTTGTGTCATTCTTTCTTGAAAATGTTTTTCTACACTAATGATCTCTTTCACTTATCTATGAAAAATGTCTAATAAAAAATTTTCTTTTTTATGTTGTTACTTATATTCAACCCGAATATCACAACACGCGCTCTGTTTTCATTGGTATCTATTGCCAAAATAAATAATATTAAAAAAGTTGATATTTTCCAGTCTTTTAAGCCCGTAATCAGTGACGTTGCTTTGACTCGCGTAAATCCAACCAAGTTATAAAAGTTATATCCTCAATTTACTGCAACTGAAAATATCTTGATAAAAAAGCTTAGTGCTAAACCCATAGTAGATCACGGACTCATAGTTCAACTATAAAAGTGCAGAGAGGAAAATAGCTTTATTCAATAATTCGATGGGTTACAATTGGTTCTAGACTAGGAAGCCAATCTGCTGAATCAAAGGGAAATAAATGACCTAGGATCTGGTCAAATTATATCAAATTGATATTGATCCAGATTTATTACAATCCTAATTAAGACAAAAGAAAATAAAAAGGAAACAAATAAATAGTGGACTGAAAACAGGGAAAGTGAGAGACAAGGGAATAATTGTGATATTGATGGACCAAATCCGGTCCATATCATAACACCCCCTCAAGTTGGTGCATAGATGTCTATCATGCCCAACTTGCTTACAAGTAATTCAAAGCTATTTCTGAACAGTCCCTTAGTGAGTATATCAGCTATTTGCTGAGAGGTTGGGACAAATGGCATGCAAATAGTTTTGTTCTCTATTTTTTCTTTGATAAAGTGCCTATCAATCTCCACATGTTTGGTTTGATCATGCTGGATCGGGTTCTCGGCAATGCTAATTGTTGCCTTGTTATCACAATACAGCTTCATTGGAAGTTTATTAGCCATTCTAAGTTCTTCAAGGACTCCTTTCAACCAAATCAGCTCACATACACCATGTGCCATCGATCTATACTCAACTTCAGCACTACTCCTTGCAACAACACTTTGTTTTTTACTCCGCCAAGTTACAAGATTTCCCCATACAAAGGTACAGTACCCGGAAGTGTACCTCCTATCAATTATGGAACCTGCCCAGTCAGCATAGTGTATGCCTCAACAAATTGTTGGGTAGTTTTTCTGAATAGTAGTCCTTTACCTGGTGTACTTTTCAAGTACCTTAGAATTCTGTAAACTGCTTCAAGGTGTTCTTCATAAGGGGAGTGCATAAATTGACTTACAAGACTCACGGGGAATGTAATATCTGGCCTTGTTTGAGCCAAATAAATGAGTTTCCCAACAAGCTTTTTGTTTGGATCTATGGGTGTCTCGACTGGTCTACACCCACTCATACCGGTTTCCTTTAGGAGATCAAGGATATACTTCCTTTGTGAGAGCACAATTCCTTTCCTTGACCTTGCTACTTCCATTCCAAGGAAATACCTCAAGGGCCCCAAATCTTTGATTTCAAATTCTGTAGAAAGAGTTTGTTTGAGCCTTCCCATTTCTTGTAAATCATCACCTGTAAGGATAATGTCATCCACATAAACAATGAGGACATCAATTTTCCCTTTGTTTGATTTTTTCACGAACATTGTATGATCTGTTTGGCCTTGGGAATATCCTTGCTTCTTGACAAACTGAGCAAACCTCTCAAACCAGGCCCTGGGAGACTGCTTTAGTCCATAAAGGGCCTTCTTTAATTTGCATACCTTTGGATAGAGGCCTTGTTCGAAGCCTGAGGGTGCATCCATGTATACTTCTTCCTCCAAGTTTCCGTTTAGGAAAACATTTTTTACGTCCAGCTACTGTAAAGGTCAGTCAAGATTTGCAGCCAGAGATAAGAGAACTCTAATGGTGTTAAGTTTTGCAACTGGTGCAAAAGTTTCTGAGTAATCAATGCCATGGGTTTGGGTATAGCCCTTAGCAACCAATCGGGCTTTGTATATTTCAAGAGTACCATCGGAGTTGTACTTGATGGTGAATACCCATTTGCACCTACTGTTTTCTTCCCCCTTGGTAGCTTCACAATCTCCCATGTCTTATTTTTTTCAAGAGCTCTCATTTCTTCTAAAACAGCCCCCTTCCACTCAGGAACATTCAAAGAATCTTGTATATTATTTGGAATTTCCCCGCATGACAACTGTGCAGTAAAGGCTCAAAAAGAGGGTAAGAGTTTTTCATATGACACAAAATTAGATAAAGGGTGTTTGGTACATGACCTCACACCTTTTCTAAGGGCAATAGGAAGATCTAAATCATCTAAAATAGGTGCCTCATTAGCAGTATCAATGATGGTATTTTTGTAAAGATTCAGGAAGAGAATTACCTTGTGGTCCCTCGGATTCATGGCAATGCACAAATTGATCTTTGGACTCATTTTCCTTGTTCTTCTTTCGTCTTGTAAAGACATTATCAAAGGGTTTTATGCCTTTGTGTATTTCTTTCTCAATTCTGCCCTTTTCTAAAGGTTCATTGTTTCCTTCATTTTGAACTATGTTGTCTTCACAATCCTGCCCATCACTAAGCTTATTTTCATCACTGTTACTAGGAGATTCATTGCTGACCTCATCTCCTTCTACTCCATTATTATCCACCAAATTTTCAGAAAAAAATTCAGAATCATTTTCAATCAAAATGCATTCTATTGGTGAATTAGCTTGAGTAGTTTGTAACGAATCTTCACATACATTCCCCTCTGAAGATGAGTCTTAAAAAAGGTTGAGATTCAAAAAATGTTACATCCATGGTGACAAAAAATTTCTGAGAGTTAGGATCCAAACACTTGTAACCCTTTTAAAAACACATTTCTTGGCTCGCGGGCTTAATTTGCTTTGATTAGGTTCATGATTATGAACAAAAATAGTGCACCCAAAAACCTTTAAGGGGATTGTGGATTGATCCGTTGTCGCGCACGGGTCAAATAATTAAAAATAGTAAATGTAGTAACAAGGCAATTTAACCTTGGTCGTCTCACAAGGATCTCTAATCTAACAATAACAAAAAACAAGAACGTACGAAGAAATAAAAAGGGGGATTTCGATTATGAGAAACATAATTTAAAAGATGAAAATATCAATATATAAAAACGACTAATCCACTGGTTTAGGATAATTAATACTTGGATCTATCACGGGTTTCAAAGGATTATTCTATTTCGTGATTCTATTCTTGATTGATCATAAAATTAACTAATCAAGCGTCAATTAATTTTATAAGAATTCTTACTGGATTAAGTATCACAGAATTCAATTAATCATGAACGAGAAAGAAGCGTCACAAGAACACAATTAATCTAATAATTGAATTCAATCAAACTTACAACTAAGCGTTATAGATCCTATTGATCTCTATTTGAAATAAATTAAAACAAGCGTTCAAAATATTTCAAATAATCCCAAAGAGCAAAAACGAAATTGATATGACTAAGCATCAACACCTAAAACGAATTTGCAAACAAAGATCAAAGAGATGAAAGATCAAAGAGAAAAGAAATAGAATCTGAAAATCAAAATTAACAATAATAATCAAATCTCAAGATCCTTATAAAAACTCCCTAACAAGTGAATTAATCTAAGGTCTTAGCCTTCCATGGAAGGATTTGGCAAAAACGAGATTAAGAAGGAGAAAAGGAGAAAAGATTGCTAAAACTTAAAAACGGCAAAAAATTCAAAAGGTGCTAACCTAAGACTCTAAAATGTATTTATAATGTCTCATAGGTTAACCTAAGTGATCAGAAGTTATGACCAAAGAGAAGGGCCCATGACAGGTTAATTAGCCCAATAACAACTAATTACATGAGCAAGTGATCCATAACTCGCAGTAAATCACGCTAGCCTCAGTAAAATATAATTTCAGCCTTCAAAACATCAGAAATGGGATTCGGTGCCAACATAAGAGTTGTAGCTCTGCTTCTTAGCTTTCCAACGCCACAAAGATCACTGCAATCGGACAAGTATAGCCCAAGTTATAGCCTGTAGAAGAAACATGGGTAGGATGTAACAAAATCCAAAAATTAGCAAATAATTTCACTAAAGCCCAATTAAGACCCAAAGATATAAAACCATTGTTATACCCTAATTTTGTCCACTTACCTCCTGTAATTTATTTTTATTGTTGTTTTTACTTTATTCTTAACAACACATTTTGAGTTTATTTTTGTTAAATCCTTTGGGCTAATTCCAGCCCAATTGCAATAAAAAAGGGAGGAACAAGTTGTTGGCCTTTTTGTTGCAAATCACAATCACAAGTATAAGTCCAATAATAATAACCATGTCCATTCTAATACAGTCCAAACTAAGCCCAAAAATCACAAAATCAAAAAAATAAAAAAGGGTAAAACAAAAGAAAAACAGAACAGAATAAAAAAAAGAAAAAAAAGCAAAAAAAACAAAGACGGCAATGCAGGAACGCTGCGTCCCTACCTGCCACAACAACCAACAACAACAGCAGTAACAATTTTAGCAATAATTCCAATATGCTTTCTTCCTGTTCTTTTGTTTTTTTCCATTCTTGCTCCAACCATGCAGCTTTGCAGGCACTACCCTGCACCTCCTCGTGATCCTCCAAATTCTCCCACAACCCTGCAACCAGCAAACCAATATTGTCCTATTAGGGCTCATTAGCTCTATAAATGTGAATACAACAGAACAGCAAAGGAGGAGATTTTTTTAGAGAAAAATTCTGGGCGTTTTTACCACCAATCAAAGAATTAGAGGCTCCACACTGAACCCCTAATTCACCAAGTCAAAAAAGGAAGAAACAGAAGCAAAAAAAACACAAACAGAAGCAAAAAAAAGGGGCAAACAGAAGCAAAAAAAACGCAAAAAAAAGGGAGAAGAGGCAGAGAGAAGAAGAAGAGAGAAAAGCAGAAGGTAGAACTCTCAGCACAACCTTCGTCTCTCTCGTCATCCCTTCCCTCACACACACAAGGCCAAGACTAAGCATGGCAAGGCCGCGCCCCCACTTCCCCTTCTCCCTCTCGCCACCCTTCTTCTCCCCCCTCTCTCTCTCTCCCCATTCCTCTTCTTTTTCTCAAATACGCTGGTTTCCTTTTCCTGGATTTTGTGTGCTATGTTTTTTAGGTTTCATTGTGTGAGTGTGTGTTTTATTTTTATTTTTTTTTAGTTTCATGCTGTTAGTGAGTGTGTGTGTGTTTAGCGTGGGTGAGTGTGCAAGTGTGTGTGGGTGAGTGTGTTTTAGTGTGTGTGGGTGAGTGTGGTATTATTTTTTTTTCTTTGTTTTGTGTTGTTTTCAAATGGGCTTCACCCCACTTCAATCCATGCTCCCCCTTTTTTTTGTGTTCTTTTCTTTTTTCTTTTTGGGCTCAGCCCATTTCTCTTTCTTTACACCCTCCCTTTTTTTATTTCGACTTCTTATTTTTATTTTAGGCTTCACCCCCTGGTTTTAACCCAATCTAGGGTTCCCTAAAAAAAACATATAAATGTTCCCCTCATCCTTTTTATTTATTAATCATACATTTTTTTCTTTTTATTGAAAAAATTCTTCAATCTTCTTGAATAAATATTAGTAGTGACAACGCCGAATCCACTTTCGGTTTGGTCACTATGCAAACTCTTTTAAAAAAAATTTAAAATCAATGACTACTCCAAATTCCCTTTTGGTTTGGTCATCACAAGTTCTTAATAAAACATCTTAAAATATTAGTAGTGATTACGCCAAATCCACTTTTAGTTTAGTCACTATGCAAATCATAAAAAATAAGTCACAAATTGATTAATCAAAATCAACAAACACACAACCATTTTTTACCCAAGAACTACGTAGCCTTTGATTTCTCCACTGCACTCGGAGATACGTAGGAGCAGGAGCACACTCCTGTCAAGCGCAAAAATAAACAACTTTCATTAACCTTTTTTTTATTATTTATTTCATCATTATAAATCCTTGTCTTTTTTTTAGAGAAACAAATATTTTTTAGAAGTTAATAAATTTTGCACAATTAATTAGAGGTAACCTTTTTTCGAAAGGATGTCGTGGGGTGCTAATACCTTCCCTACGCATAATCGACTCCCGAACCCAAATCCGGTCTTAAGGACCATTTTTCTTCAAAAAAGGTTTTTTTCAATATTTTTCCTTCGAAAATAAACTATTGGTGGCGGCTCCATTAAACTCGAATAAATCCCTCCGGATTTTTCGGTCGCTACAGCTGGCGACTCCACTGGGGACATTTTTTTAGAGAGTCAAGCCTAAATAATTGATTGTGCTAAATAGTTAACTCTTATGTTTAGTTTCTCTTGTTTTTATTTATTTATTTATTTATTTATTTATTTATTTGTTTATTTATTTGTTTATTTATTTATTGTTCTTTTGTGAATATTTGTTGTGAATATTATGCATATATTGAACCTTAGGTTAGAAGACCATATTTTGTATATTTCATTTGTTTTGCAGCTTGGGTAATTTTAGGTTGCCTCCATCACACACCTCACTTACACACACTTATGAGTGGGACCCTATACCCGGGCCCGAGTGCAACTTAGGGAGTGAGAGGTTGTTAGTGATAGTCACTTCGGATCTACTTTCGATTTGGGTATCACGAGAACCTCGTCTAGAGTGCGACTGTTCCGTGGGTGCCCACACATAGGATCTTCTTCCTATTTGTGGTCACATCCCGAAATGGTACTTGGCTCTAGAGACCTTTGGTGAGGAAGTTATTAGTACCACCTGTGAAAGTGCTCACATATCGGATGATTTATAGGCCCTCAGAAGTAGAAATCCTCTGATTTAGGGTAATTTTATTTAGGACACAACGAGGTGATCTATTTTTCCGGTTGACCTTTCTTTCTTAAAAGAAAAAAAAAACAAACAAATTTTCATCAAGCAACATGGGCATTCCATCATTTACAATATTTCAAAAAATAGGCATATCACATTTTGTTTGTTGTCCATTTCATTAATAATTGCATTAGTCTGCACGCCCATGCATTCTTTTATAATCAACATGATAAAGTTTGATATTAGTGAACTTTAGCATATTGCATCCATCCCCATTTCATTTAATTTATGGGTAGGCTCGCCAAGGAATCGTAAGGAAGAGCTAGATTGTGATCGGCAAAATAACATGAGATCAAGTAGTAAAACAGTTTCAAAAAACTCATACGTGCCAAAACAATGAGGCTTACGGTTCCCTGGCACAAATAAATAGATCCATACATCCACATCCATTCATTCATTTTTCTTTTCTTATATACTCATATCATTTTTTTAAATCGCCAGAAAATAATCAAACAAACTGGTTCCTCGACACCCTTATCGAACTCGCTCTCAATCAAAGATCATGGATGACCAAGAGATGAAAGAGGACGTCAACCAGCTGAAGGAACAGATGAGCAAAGTTTTGGAGCTTCTGCAGTCCCTAAACAAAGACAAGGTTGCAGATGAGGTATCTCCAGCAGTGAATGATGAAAGTCAAGCTACACCTTCCCACCCACCTGGCTTCGGTCCTATGCAGTCAATACTCAAGGGATGATGGTACCTTTTGCAATTTACCCGCATGGTCCTACACATTCACCAGTTAACAACCCTCAGAATCAAGTACCACAGTTCCCACTTTACGGACTCCCACCTGGTTACACGCCACCTATGGCCAATGATGATACTGCGAACCATAACCCTCAAGGCCCACAGGCACAACAGTTCCCACTATTTGGTCTCCCGCCCGGTTACACATCGCTGGGTGCTAACAATAACTCCGCAGAAACTGATTCCCAAGCACTTGTTGTACAAGATGTAGCTCAAGAATCCGGCTCAAGTACTGAAACCATACCAGTTCAAAGCTCAACTCCCGTCTTCATGATATACACCTTTCCATCTGGTTATGCACCACCCCATGTCGGGAATACTCAAGGAGTCAGTACGCCTGTAGTGGCCCCCGTAGTGAATCCCCGACCATTTGGTTACCCCTATTATGTTCAAAGAAACCCAGTAAATCTCCAAACTAACCGTGTTGCCTGGTCTCCAGCCATGGGGGGATCCAATCTGAATATCCCAGTCGGGAACCAATGGCCTGATACTAAGTGGCAAATTCTTGAAGATAGACTAAGAGCTGTAGAAGGAGCAGGTTATCTCGGTTCAAGTAATGCTTCAGATCTTTGTCTCGTACCAGATGTGGTCGTACCGCCAAAGTTCAAAGTGCCAGACTTTGATAAGTATAAAGGGACAACTTGCCCAAAAAGCCACTTGACCATGTACTGTAGGAAAATGGCATCTTATGCACATGATGACAAACTTCTGGTTCACTTTTTCAGGATAGTTTAACAGGCAGGCCGAGTTGGTATACACACCTTGAGCGATCTCATATTCGCTGTTGGAAGGATTTGGCAGATGCTTTCTTGAAGCAATATAAATACAACATTGATATGGCTCTTGATAGAATGCAGTTGCAAAATATGATGAAAAGGGACAACGAGACTTTTAAGGAATATGCCCAACGATGGAGAGGATTGGCAGCCCAAGTGGAACCACCTCTGATCAAAAAAGAAATGGTGGCTATGTTCATGGATACTCTTCAATCACCCTTCTATGACAAAATGATCGGAAATGTATCGTCAAACTTTTCAGATATGGTCATTGTAGGGGAAAGGGTTGAAGGAGGTATAAGAAATGGAAAGATTGCCCACAATTCTGCTGGAGTAAGTGATGCCAAGAAACCCCCTACAAGCTTCATGAAGAAGGAAGGGGAAGCTAATGCTGTGATGACGAGCCAGGGAGGACATACCCAAGGAAAGTCACCCCATTTCTTTACTAGTTTCCCACAGCCTTTCCCATACCCTTATTTTCCACCTCCATACATTGCCGCTGCCTCTCATAATCCACCCACTCAGCCAAACCAAAGCCAGAAACAGCCAAACGACCAAGAGAGAAAAATAATCCAATTTGACCCTATTCCCATGACCTATACTAATTTATTCCATCACCTCATCAGTAATTCCTTGGTCTCCCAAGGCCAATGAAACCGCTCCAACCCCCCTTTCCAAGAGGGTATGACCGAAACGCCAAATGTGAATATCATGCAGGGGCAGTAGGTCACACAACTGAAAACTGCAAAGCCTTGAAGTACGTGGTTCAGGATCTGATCAATGCCAAATTATTGAGTTTTAAAGAGGATGACCCTAATGTGGGTAATAATTCCCTACCAGGTCATGGAGGTCCAAAGAATAATGCCATTACTGAGGAGTTTTGGGACCAACCCCTAATAGCTAAATCGGAAGGCAGGGAACCAAATGATAAGAATGTCTCTATTTGCGACATCAGACGAAGCTTTCAGAGCGCAAGAATGTTGAACCCAAAGCAGATAACAACTGTCAAAGATGATCGCAGTGCTGAAGACAACATCGTCAATCTTGTCCAGCCTTGCCCGTCGAGTGAAAAACTTGGAAATTTGGAAATTGTTGAGTTTCCCGTGATGTTTGATTCATAATAATTTTGTAATGCAAATCCTATTGCTCTGCCTAAGGCTTTAGGATGATTTATTGTCAAAAGGGCGCACATGTTTCATTTCAGTATCTTTATCAATAAAATGCACTTTTGAATTTTCTAATCATTTCCCTTTTCTTTTTTTTTCATCTTTTCCATTCCCTTTCTTCTTTTTCGTTTTTTCTTTTCGTCGATTTTAACTAATGCAGATCCAAAAATATTGTCTTTGAAAATGACGATGTCAGTGACTCATACTATAACTTTGACTACCCCATGAGGACAATTGGGAAACCCCTTCTGAACCGATGAGATTGATGGAACAAGAGGTAAAAGTGATACAACCCCACGAGGAAGAATTTGAAATAATCAAACTGAGTACTGAAAGTGACAAAAGAAGTTAATAAAAATAGAAAGAAAAAGGTAAAGCAAATGCACAATTTGCCAAAATTAAATTTTATGAAAATTTGAGCAATGTGGTTTTGAGATGAAGTTTGACCTTTTTTTTTCTCTATCCCAAAAAATGTATATCCCTTGCTACCCCTTTTGAGCCCTAAAAAATTTCTTTCAAATACCCTATACAAGGATCACTCATCCATTGGGGGGTAGCACGAGAGTCTATTGAATTTCATCTCATTCAAAAAGGCAAAGCAAGCAAGCAAGCAAATGGCAAATACAACGTATCAAAGACGCTTGCAAGAATAAAAAAAATCAGTAAATAAAAATGTCAAAACAAAACAAAAACAATTGTGCTAGTAACCATCAAAGTGCATCTTTGCACTAAAAATCCTTGTTAAAAAAAAGCCCTCAAATACCTTTTGAGCCTGAAATATCCTTTCTTTTGTGACCCTTCAACCCCTGGCCACGTTACAACCCTAATAAAGTCTATTCTGATCAAAATCAAATTGCTCATATTTTCTCAAAACTTGATTTTTGGAAGAGGAAATCCATATAAACTCCTCATTGCAGTTTTTTTTTTTTGGCCAAAAATGTGGTTGTCAAATTCATCAAAAGGGATATGATCTGCCACCATGGTCTACCAGATAAGATCATCATTGATAATGGAACTAAGTTAAATAACAAGATGATGAAGGAGCTGTGTGACGACTTCAAGACCCAACATCATAATTCCTCACCATACCGCCCAAAGATGAATGGGGCAGTTGAGGTTGCAAACAAGAACATCAAGAACATCAAGAAGATTGTCCAGAAGATGGTTGTAACATTTGGAGACTGACATGAAATGCTCCCTTTGTTCTTGCATGGTTATCGAACTTTGGTTTATACCTCAACGGGGGCAACATCTTTCTCGCTGGTGTATCGAATGGAAGCAGTACTTCCCATTGAAGTCGAGATCCCCTCGTTAAGGGTATTGATGGAGATAAAACTGGAAGAGGCAGAATGGATTCAGGCTCGGTTGGATCAATTGAACCTCATTGAAGAAAAGAGAGTAGTGGCCTTATGTCATGGACAACTGTATCAATACAGGATAAAGAGGGCTTACGAGAAGAAAGTTCGCCCTCGGGAATTTCAAGAAGGAGACCTAGTGCTCAAGAAGATTTTGCCCATCCAAAAGGATTCCCGTGGAAAATGGACTCCGAATTATGAAGGCCTGTATGTTGTGAAAAAAGCTTTTTCTGGAGGAGCCTTAATCCTCACAAGGATGGACGGTGAAGATCTCCCGCTCCCAGTAAACTCTGATGCAGTCAAAAAATATTATGCCTACAAAAGAAAAACATATAAAAACCAAGCAAAAGTGAGCTCGCTAGGTTGAAAACCTGAAAGGGCGACCTAGGCAAAAATTAGAGCGACCTGTTAGAGTGAAAACTTGAAAGAGCAATCCAAGCAGAAGTTAGGGTCTAAAATCGGATATTGAAGAAGGCTGGTGCATTAAGGGGCTCTTACCCAACCGGGCAATTTCAGAGTAGAGTAATGAGTAATCAAAGTTATGGATATGGGAAGCTGGCATTTGTTCCTACGAAGACACAAACTATAAAATATCTGCTTAGTTATTGTCTTTCTTTGTTTTTTCTTCTTCCTGCATTTTTCTTGATGTATTTTCAAGTCTGTGTAACTTCAGTCCTTGTACACATAACTCTTCTTTTGAATACCAAACACCTCCGTTCTTGTATTTCAAAATGTTGTTTTATGATAATAGGCACTGAATTGTGAAGCATGTGATGATGTGGAAAGCATTACGGTTATTATATACATCTTAAGAATCACGAGGAAACGCCAAATCTCAACAAATAAGTTTCAAAAAGGGCAAAGGGATTACCTTTAAAAAGTAACTAGCGCTGCATTGATAACTCGCGCTTCTCCCAATCAAGCATAGCATGACTAAATCCGATGAATCTCACCCATCCCATATCTTTAAGCACTAGAGATCATACGGACGAGGAATCAAGAAAATAATAATCACATTGCATACATGCATCACTTACCATATATTCGTGCATCATCTTCATATCATTACCTTTTAGTCGCTTTGTTACACCCGGTCCGCACCAAATTTTGATCCTTCACTTTGCGCCTAGCATTGGTCCTTTATTTTGCTTTCTAAGCGACACGCCAAGTATCGCCACTCTTTATTGCTTTCGATCACCGCTACAAGACTGACCGGCGAGATCCTTCTTTATAGTTTTCTCGATAAACGCGCCGAGCATCACCCTTTCTATTGCTTTAAGATTACCGCACAAGACTCGACCTGGCGGTAGTCCTCATTATTGCTTTTTGACCAACATATCAGCCCGACCTGATGTTGATCCTTCTTTATTGCTTTCCATCGACGCCAATACCCTACTTGGCGCCGAACCTTCCGATCACCGTGACAAGACCGACCTGGCGGTGATCCTTCTTTATTGCTTCCCATCGAGGCCTCAATCCCATTTTTGGCGCCGAACCCTCATTATTGTTTCCCAATCACCGCGTCAGTACCCGACCTGGCGGTGACCCTTTCTTTATAGTTTTCTGATAAACGCGCCAAGCGTTAATCACTCATTACTACTTTTTCGATCACCACAAGACTGACCTGGCTGACCCTTCTTTATTGCTTTCCAATAAACGCCAAGCGTTAATCCTCATTTTTGCTTTTCCTACCACCGCCAAGATCTGACTGGCAAAGGGCCCTTCTTTATTGCTTTCCGATAAACGCACTGCCGCTAATCCTTCCTTGTCATTCCTCACCCCATCCTTTGTTTATCCTGGTTTGGGACAAAATTAGTGTCTTTATCTTTACTTCTATTTTACGACGAAAATATGAAAACCTTTGTTGTTCACATTTTCTAATAAAATATAACTAAAGAGGGGCAGCTGTTATACCCTAATTCTGTCCACTTACCTCCTGTAATTTATTTTTATTGTTGTTTTTACTTTATTCTTAACAACACATTTTGGGTTTATTTTTGTTAAATCCTTTGGGCTAATTCCAGCCCAATTGCAATAAAAAAGGGAGGAACAAGTTGTTGGCCTTTTTGTTGCAAATCACAATCACAAGTATAAATCCAATAATAATAACCATGTCCATTCTAATACAGTCCAAACTAAGCCCAAAAATCACAAAATCAAAAAAATAAAAAAGGGTAAAACAAAAGAAAACAGAATGTAATAAAAAAAAGAAAAAGCAAAAACAAAGACAAAGAATGCAGAACGCCAAGGTCCCTACTCCGCCACAACAACCAACAACAACAAAGAATAACAATTTTAGCAATAATTCCAATATGCTTTCTTCATGTTCTTTGTTTTTTTCCATTCTTGCTCCAACCATGCAGCTTTGCAGCACTACCTCGCACCTCCTCGTGATCCTCCAGCCTCCCACAACCTCGCAACCAAAGAAACCAATATTGTCCTATTAGGGCTCATTAGCTCTATAAATGTGAATACAACAGAACAAAGAAAGGAGGAGATTTTTTAGAGAAAATTCATGCGTTTTACCACTAATCAAAGAATTAGAGGCTCCACACTGAACCCCTAATTCACCAAGTCAAAAAGGAAGAAACAAGCAAAAACACAAACAAAAAAAAGTGGGCAAACAGTACAAAAAAACGCAAAAAGGGAGAAGAGGCAGAGAGAAGAGGAAGAGAGAAAAGGTATGTAGAACTCTCAAAGACAACCTTCCTCTCTCTCATCATCCCTTCCTCTACAAGGGCACGCCCCCACTTCCCCTTCTCCCTCTCGCCACCCTTCTTCTCCCCTCTCTCTCTCCCCATTCCTCTTCTTTTCTCAAATACCGCTGGTTTCCTTTTCCCTGGATTTTGTGTGCTATGTTTTTAGGTTTCATTGTGTGAGTGTGTGTTTTATTTTTATTTTTTTAGTTTCATGTCATAGTGAGTGTGTGTGTGTTTAGCGTGGGTGAGTGTGCAAGTGTGTGTGGGTGAGTGTGTTTTAGTGTGTGTGGGTGAGTGTGGTATTATTATTATTATTATTTTTCTTTTGTTTTGTGTTGTTTTCAAATGGGCTTCAGCCCCACTTCAATCCACGCCCCCTTTTTTGTGTTCTTTCTTTTTTCTTTTTGGGCTCACCATTTCTCTTTCTTTTTACACTCCTCCCTTTTTTTATTTCTGACTTTATTTTTATTTTAGGCTTCACCTGGTTTTAACCCAATCTAGGGTTCCCTAAAAAAACATATGAATGTTCCTCATCCTTTTTATTTATTAATCATACTTTTTTTCTTTTTATTGAAAAATTCTTCAATCTTCTTGAATAAATATTAGTAGTGACAACGCCGAATCCACTTTCGGTTTGGTCACTATGCAAACTCTTTTAAAAAAAAATTAAAATCAATGACTACTCCAAATTCCCTTTTGGTTTGGTCATCACAAGTTCTTAATAAAACATCTTAAAATATTAGTAGTGATTACGCCAAATCCACTTTTAGTTTAGTCACTATGCAAATCATAAAAAATAAGTCACAAATTGATTAATCAAAATCAACAAACACACAACCATTTTTTACCCAAGAACTACGTAGCCTTTGATTTCTCCATCGTGACTCTGAGATACGAGGAGCAGGAGCACACTCGCCCAAATAAGAAAATAAACAACTTTCATTAACCTTTTTTTATTATTTATTTCATCATTATAAATCCTTGTCTTTTTTTTAGGGAAACAAATATTTTTTAGAAGTTAATAAATTTTGCACAATTAATTAGAGGTAACCTTTTTTCGAAAGGATGTCGTGGGGGGCTAATACCTTCCCTACCCATAATCGACTTTAACCCAACCGGTCTTAAGGACCATTTTTCTTCAAAAAAGGTTTTTTCCAATATTTTTCCTTCGAAAATAAACTATTGGTGGCGGCTCCATTAAACTCGAATAAATCCCTCCGAATTTTTCGGTCGCTACAACCATGTTAAGAAGTAGTTATTAGACATGACACACAACTGAAAACACAAAGTGCAAAGCTATAAAAGGTGCATTAAAATGCATTGATCAAATTTTCCCACACTTAAGATTTTGCACTCCTAGCAAAACTCATGGTAAGAACAAAGCAAATATGCATTTTTAATAAACCCCAAGGATGCAAAGTGGCAAGCAAAATGCTCATTCAAGGTTTTAAGGAACCATGGCAATCATGAATAACATCTTATTACCTTCCAAGCAAACAAGAGAATAGAATAACCAAAGAATGAATCAAGAGTGATAGAATCCTCACAAGAAATAAAGTTTTCTCAAACTCTCAAGTGTTCAGGCTAATGTTTACACTTAAAGCACATCATGAAAGCTAGCACTACCATAGGTTTGACAAGCCTCTAACATCCACACTTGAAGCACATGCACACAAAGATCAAAAGGTCTTTATTAGGGCTAAAATGGGGGCCAAGGTCAAAGTGGGATAATTGAAAAGGTAACTAAGCTATAAAATCAAAGAGGATAGAGGAGCAATGGAAAACAATTGCCAAATAATCATGGGGGCAACTTAACCAAATTTCAATCCATTTTTCCACTTTCACGCTTTCCTTCTTTATTATCACCTTTCTTCCTTTTTTTTAATTATTTTTTTTAATTTTTAATTTTTTGCACTTGCCAAATTTCCAATGAAGCACAACATTTGGATATTTTAAGATAACCACAACTTTGAGCACCCCCACACTTATGCAATATTTATTATCAAATTTTTTTTCAAAGCAAAACTCCTTTATCCCCTAAGATTGGGTAATATCATTGTTTTTCACTTTTAGGCTTGTAATGAGCTATATAACAAAAAATGGGATAAATAGGCTCAAAGGGGTTAAATAAAGAGATAATTGCAAGGTAGGCTTATTTGGCTAGTGGTTAAAAAGAACAAAAATTGCCTAGATCATTTCATTGCATGCATGCGAACAAGAGTTTCAACAAGAGTCAAGTCAAGTTCTAGAGTAACTAACAAACATGAGTGAAATCACACAAGAAAGAAAGAGAATGACAAAGTGTATTCCATCCATTATAAGGCCCAAATCTCACCAAGGACTAAGATCTATCACAAATGATGCACAATTTAGTATTCAAATCCAACTTATCATACTAAGAATGCAAGGAAGTCATCCATATCATGACACAAGACCTATAGTCCTAGAATAGTAAAATCACTCCCAATTCATACAAACCAAGAAATTCAGTGAAAATGCATGCAAAACTAACATTTTTTAATAACAAAAACTCAAAACAAAAACAAAACAAAACTACTATGCTAAAAGGTCCCCCCCACACTTAAATCATACATTGTCCTCAATGTAAGCAACAAGTATAAAATAAGAGTAAGGAGTAAGAAAAGAAAACTCCCTTTTCAAGGTGGTTTTTTCAAGTGAAGCTCTTCTACAGTCTCCTTTTCTAGTGCTGGGCTCTCGTGGCAAAGCTTGAGGAAGTGTCCATTGATTCTCGTTGCACCATAAGTAACAATGTTAGTAGCAACAAAAGGGCCAGCCCACTTGGATCGAAGCTTACCAGCCATGATTTTAAGGCGAGAATGGACACATGGAAGTGTTTGGTTTTCTTCTTCTTCTTCTTCTTCTTCACAACATCCAAAATCAAGGGATTAAGTCTTCTTTGTGGCTGCTCAATGGAGGGAAGCATTCTGGTGGATGGAGTTACATCAGAATGAGTATCTTCAACTAAATCAGCAAGTACTTCTATTTGAAAAAGAGAATACTCTTCCACAGGATGCTTCATAGCAGCATTAAAGATGTTAAATTTAACTATGCTATCCCCAAATTCCATGGAGAGTGTTCCAAAGATGGACATCAATCTTGGTTCTTGCTGCTCTTAGGAATGGTCTCGCTTAGGATGATAGGTGCCTCGCTAGATTGTGTCTCTCCTCCATGTCCGTAATGTAAAAATCAGAGGAAAATCAAGTCATTAACCTTAACAAGCACATCCTCTACAAGTCCAAGAGGGTGAGCATTGCTCCTGCTTGCCAACCGAATAACAACACCAGATTCTCGCAAAGCGTCCAAGAGCCAGAGAGTCAAAGATAGATGTAGGCATCACATTAATGGAAGCACCTAAATTCAAAGATGGCATTTTCAAATTTACTTCGCCATGGTACATGGAATAGTAAAAATTCTAATCCTTGCACTTTGGGGCATCATGGGTTGTATGAAAGGTAAACATTGCGACTATGTTGACCTTTTCATTTCCCTTCACCTCCGCTTTCTTTTGTGTGTGCACAACAGAAGGAACTTAGCATATCTTGGAATCTGCTTAATCGCTTCAAGGAGAGGTATATTAACTTGAACCTTCCTAAATGTGTCCAAGATTTCCTTATCTTTATCTACCTCATCCATCTTCTTAGTTATCACAGCCCTTTGAGAAAAGGGAAGTGGTATAGGCTGTGCATTATCATCTTCATCAAGAGGAGAAGTAGGTGTAGAAATTCGCTTATCATTTTTTCTGTTGCTACCAATTGCATTTTCTGCTGGAGGGGGTTTTGGAGTGTCAACAACTTTTCCAGATCTGAGAGTGATTGCACTGACATTTGAATTCACTACTGGTTGAGCAGGCAAATTGCCCGACCCCTGAGATTGCATCTGCTTAATGGAAGTTGCTAGCTGTCCAATTTTTGTCTCTAAATTCTGAATGGTTAAATCTGTTCTCTGCAGAAATTGGAGATTTTGGACTGTCATTTGCTTAACAAGGTCTTCCAATGAAGGTTCAGATTTCTGCTGGGCTGGCAGTGGGGCAGGTTGTGGCCTGGGCTGCTGTGTAGAGGCATCTCCCCATTTCCAACTGGGGTTGTACCTATTGGAAGACAGATCATAGTTGGGTTGAGGCCTATCATTGAATATGTTTGCTGCATAGGCCTGAGGAGTATTGATGTTGTCACTCTCTTGCAATGTAGGACATGCATCTGTAGGGTGCTCTGTAGAAGTACAAATACCACAAACTCTGGCTGCCTGAGTTTTAGTTACTGCTAACTTTTTTACCAATGAAATGAGTTCATCAAGCTTGCTCTCCAAGTTTTTATGACCAGTAGCTTGTATCTCGTTGATTCCCCTTGTTAGCACAACTGAATTGCTTCTGGTAGTGAATTGCTGAGAATTAATGGACATGTTCTCAATCAGGCTTCTTGCATCTGCTGGGGTTTTATCCACAAGTGCTCCTCCACTAGCAGCATCTATGATGTTTCGATCCATAGGCAACAAGCCTTCATAAAAATATTGGATGAGCAACTGTTCAGAAATTTGATGGTGAGGGCTGTTTGCACGTATTCATGCAAAGATTCCCTGTCAATCTGCCAGATGCCACATATTTCTTTTCTGATCGAGGCAAATTTCTAGAGGCAGTGGAAGAATTTCTCCGTAAATAACTTC
This sequence comes from Calophaca sinica, assembly GCA_037113605.1. Classification (NCBI taxonomy): domain Eukaryota; kingdom Viridiplantae; phylum Streptophyta; class Magnoliopsida; order Fabales; family Fabaceae; genus Calophaca; species Calophaca sinica. The sequence goes on along the minus strand of CM073730.1, from coordinate 15,709,903 downwards.
TTCAATTCATTCCAAATTGTCACGTAACCAAGTCAAGGTAGTATAACCAGCCCTTGGCAAAGTTGTCTTGCAATGAGAATGGGAAAGCTCTCACTTGATGTGGTCTTCTGGAACACCTTGAGGTTTCATGGTAGAGCATAATATGAAACTCAAGATGTTTGTGAGGATCTTCACCTGCGAGACCATGAAACTTAGGAAGCAAATGTATTAGACCAGATTTAAGCTCAAAAGGCACCTCAACATCAGGGTATTCAATGCACAAAGCATTATAAGTAACATCAAAAAGAAGTTCCCTTTAATGTTCTAGCAAACATGGTATCAACAAAAATTCGTAATCCGAATCACACAACAGAGTATGACTAAATATGCTAATACTATCACTATCACTATAACTATCACCTATATGATCACGACCTATATGATTATTAGTACTAGCCTTATTAAGTCTTCTGAGTGAATGAGGAGTCCTATCTATTTCCAGATCAAAAGAATGCAGAATGTCAGAATTGGACCTAGCCATGCAACATGAGCACATATGAAGCCAACACAACAAATTAGAAAATACCAACAATGTTCTAAGCGCTAAAACAATAAAGAAATCGACAAACCCTATCAAATAAAATTTAAAAAAAAAATATAAAAACAGCACCAACAATCTCTAAAAATCAAGTAAAGATTACGCAAATTTTTTTGGATTTTTGTAAAAACACGAAAAATTAAAAAAAAATAAAAGTGGTATAAACGATGGAATTTTGGAATTTGAGCCTATAGTCCCGAAATTATTCCCTAATATGGGAGTCCTGATCCTAGATTTTTTCCGGATTTTCTGGCCAAATTTCAGAGCAATCCGAGCAAGTTGACCGAAAACCGATTTTTCTACTACTCAATGCCAAATCCAATATCAAAACCTAAAACACAAGCAAAACACAAAATCAAATGTTAGAGATGTTAGTAGGGCTCTTGAATTGATAAATATTGATAAGAGATCCCCAAGAATCTGCAAGTTAATTTGATTCGCTTATCGCAAGACGGTCAAATAATTAAAAATAGTAAATGTAGTAACAAGGCAATTTAACCTTGGTCGTCTCACAAGGATCTCTAATCTAACAATAACCAAAAACAAGAACGTACGAAGAAATAAAAATGGGGATTTCGATTATGAGAAACAGAATTTAAAAGATGAAAATATCAATATATATAAAAATGACTAATCTACTGGTTTAGGATAATTAATACTTGGATCTATCACGAGTTTCAAAGGATTATTTTATTTCGTGATTCTATTCTTGTTTGATCATAAAATTAACTAATCAAGCGTCAATTAATTTTATAAGAATTCCTACTGGCTTAAGCATCACAGAATTCAATTAATCATGAACGAGAAACAAGCGTCACAAGAACACAATTAATCTAATAACCGAATTCAATCAAACCTACAACTAAGCGTTATAGATCCTATTGATCTCTATTCGAAATAAATTAAAACAAGCGTTCAAAATATTTCAAATAATCTCAGAGAGCAAAAGCAAATTTGATATGATTAAGCATCAACACCTAAAACGAATTTGCAAACAAAGATCAAAGAGATGAAAGATCAAAGGGAAAAGAAATAGAATCAGAAAATCGAAATTAACAATAATAATCAAACCTCAAGATCCTTATAAAAACTCTCTAACAAGTGAATTAATCTAAGGTCTTAGCCTTCATAGAAGGATTTGACAAAAACAAGATTAAGAAGGAGAAAAGGAGAAAAGAATGCTAAAACTCAAAAACGGCAAAAAATTCAAAAGGTGCTAACCTAAGACTCTAAAATGTATTTATAATGTCTCCTAGGTTAACCTAAGTGATCAGAAGTTATGACCAAAGAGAAGGTCCCATGACAGGTTAATTAGCCCAATAACAACTAATTACATGAGCAAGTGATCCATAACTCGCAGTAAATCACGCCAGTCTCAGTAAAATGCAATTTCGGCCTTCAAAACATCAGAAATGGGATTCGGTGCCAACATAAGAGTTGTAGCTCTGCTTCTTAGCTTTCCAACGCCATAAAGATCACTGCAATCAGACAAGTATTTCCCAAGTTATGGCCTGTAGAAGGAACATGGGTCAGGATGTAACAAAATCCGAAAATAAGCAAATAATTTCACTAAAGCCCAATTAAGACCCAAAGATATAAAACAATGTTAAGAAGTAGTTATTGGATATGATACACAACTAAAAACACAAAGTGCAAAGCTATAAAAGGTGCATTAAAATGCATTGATCATGGACAGCAGCTTATTTACAGGAAAATTATCTAAGAATACCTCCATAGGAGTTTTGAAATCTAAAATTTTACGTGGCATACAGTTAATCAAATAGGCAACTGTGAGAATAGCTTCTCCCCAAAGGTATTTAGGAACACCATTTTGAAAACGTAAGGCTCGAGCAACTTCCAACAAGTGTTTGTTCTTTCTCTCAGCCACCCCATTTTGTTGGGGTGTGTTTACACAAGAACTTTGATGAACAATACCATTTTCTAGCAGAAAATTGTTCAGATTTTTATTAAAAAATTCTTTCTGTTGTCACTTCGAAAAATTTGAACTTGCTTTTGAAATTGTGTTGTCACCATTTTGAAAAAAAAAACTTTCACAATAGACTCAACTTCAGATTTTTCCTTCATCAAATACACTCATGTAGTCCTAGTATGGTCATCAATAAAGGTGATAAACCACCATTTACCCGAAGGTGTTAGATGCCTACTAGGGCCCCAAACATCACTATGGACTATTGTGAAGGGGCTGGATGATTTGTAAGGTTGAGATAAGTAGGAAGAACGATGATGTTTAGCTAATTGACAGGTTTCACAATTTAAGGAAGACATAACTTTATTATTAATAAAAAATCCTAAACAAATGTTTCATATAATTGAAACTAGGATGGCCTAACCTATAGTGCCATAACATAACTTCATCTTCTTTAGAACCAAGGCTAGAATAGAGACAGAAATTTTGAACTTGATTTCCCAATTCCCTCGTATCTTCAAACAATTAGAGTCCATCAATTTCTCTAGCATTGTCAATCATCCTCCCTGAAATCAAATCCTGAAATTTATAACTGGAAGAGTCAAATATGGCACGACAGTTCAGATCAAGGGTAAGTTTGCTAACAGAAAGTAAATTGTAAGATAAATTTGGCCCATGAAGAACATTATGTAAGGTTAAAGAGGAGGATAGAGGAATGGATCCAATGCCAGCAATTGCAGAGAAAGAACCATATGTAACCTTTATTTTTTTGTTTCCTCAGACAAGGACTATAGGAAGAAAAATTTTTGAACAATCATTATATGGTCATGGCCCTGAATCTATGATCTAGAGGGGTTTTAAATTATTTTCAAGATGATAGAGGGAAGCAATGGGTGAGTACCTTTTTGGGCTAAAGAACAAGAAGGAGTAGTGGCTATTTTATGGGAAAAAGATTTTATGTAGATGCTCTAATTGTTCCTTAGTGAAAGGAGATATTTCAATAAGATGATTGCTCCTTAGTCTCCTCAATACTGGTTTGAAAAGCATTACCCTCTCAGATCGAAGTTTTTTCTTTAAGTTTGCTGGTTTCCCATGAATTTTCCAAAGATATCTCCTTTGTATGTTGTAACACCACACCGAGACAGTATGCGCTACTTTATCCTCGACCTTAGCAACAACACCACTTCAAACCAACATCGAGTACGCAACAGAACACAATGGCCGTGATGCAACACTACTTCCCAGGCTTTAAGTACTTAGTCTTCTTATTCATCTGCTATGCATCATCACATAATATAGAAGACACAGAAAACAAAGGGGTAAGACACTTCTCAATCACCATCAAATAGGAAAAACAGCGTAGCAGAGAGACTGCAATCATATAGCATCACAGCTACAATAATCGTCATCATGGATATCACAATTATCGACATGACTTGTTATCACGCTCAGACTTTTGAGCACACTGGCCTCGCACTGCACCATACCGACACGCCATAATCGACAATCCTACCACATGGTCACATACCACATCGTACAGACTGACATGTGTCACAGGTCTTTCAGCTGATCGCTGGCTCTACAGACTCAAACCACTGGACATTCAGCTGGTCACCGGCTCTACTATCCAGAGGCTGACACATAACACCGGTCCTTCGGGCTGATCACCGCTCTACTGCACTCTAACCATCGCTGAATGTTGCGCCATTATCACCCTACTCCCTAGACCGATCATCAGTCTCAGGGCACAGAAGGATGCGATAAGTTGGTTGTCCCAGGAACATATCTTGATATACTACCATCTCTGATTATCAGTTATGACATCCTATACTACCATATCCAATTACCAGAGTAAGGTACCGTCCCGTGCACTAGGACGACATTTCCTATACAGGAATGACCAAGATTGTCCACCTGTCAGACGTAGAGTCCTGGAGACTCGTCCGAATAACCGAGTACATACCCTCAAGGTCACCAACTATCTCTAAAATACTCCATAACTTTGTCACCACAGACATGGAGAGCCTCATCGGAAAGACCGAGTCCATACCCTCAAGGTCTTGGCCGAGTCCATACCCTCAAGGCCACCGAATGATCTTATTACCATCCCGTCGTTACCTCAGGTACACCAACCTCGGGTACACCAACCCGACTATCACCACTGACAAACAGAGTATCGACAGTAATACTTGCTATTACTGTCTAGAGATTCGCAAATCTCTAACTAGAGGGCGGCACCCTTGACTCTAAAACCATGCATCAAACTCACATCATACATAACCAAAGACATAAATCACAGACATAAAGCAAAATATCATCAATCATATTTTATCATGATTTAACAAAGATATAATTTAATCCTAGTCAGATAGGCGATTGTCTACTAATATCGTAAGCATAACCCATGTTGGTTGATAGGTCTACGACGACTATCCTTAGCCACCGCATACCACAACCCCTTTCCTGAGGTGTTGTTACTATCAACCCCTAGTACGGGTAAAGTCCCCTACACATGCTAACAAAGACTACTCTACTACGATTTTCCCTAGTGATTAAGGTATCTTCTCCCTTACCTGGTTAGAAGACCGCCGCCGTCGTGTCCCATCCTCGCATCTCGCCGTGCCTTCAAGCTCCTCCACGCAACCCCAAAGGATCCTTTGGAAGAAGGTGAGGAGAATGGAGGGTTGGGGCCTATTTATAGGAGAAGTTGAGAACTTCACCTTCCTACACCGCCATCGATCGCGCCGCGATGGCAAGGCTATCGCATCGCTGATGAAGACCGGCCCGTAACCTTCTTTTTCTCTCTTCCACCGCCTTAATCGAATAGTGTGTGTCGCGTCGCGATGGCTTCCTTTGTATTCTCCATCGCGACGCAGATGGTCCATAAAAAGTAAAGTTTCATTTTCGCCCCTCTAGAAGATTCTAGTATGCTTCAGACCTTTCTAGTATGGCTTTCTTAAACCCATTTTATCCCTAATTAAGGTCTTAAACACCCGCTTATCACTTAACTACCGATTTAATTATTCTTCTAATATTGTTTGAAAATCAGGATGTCACATATGTTGTGGTCTTTGCAAAGGGTCACACCAAGGTTTCTTTCTCCTATCTCCATCAGAATCGAATCCCTTTGTGGCAAGGGCTGATCCTTCCATTTGCTGCATGGTAGGTGATTCCGGGGCATGTAACATGACCCTTCTTCTGGCTTCTTCACGTCGGACTTCAGAAAATACTTCTCGAATGGAGGGTAAGGGCCTTCGAGCAAGAACCCTTCCCCTTACCTCATCGAGACTCCGATCCAAGCCAAAGAAGGAACATATAAACACGCCATTTTATTCCCTCTTCTTGAACCACGCAACATCCTTGGGGTTCTCCCATTCTTCTCCATAGCATTGATCTAACTCTTACCATAGAGTTAGCACTAGATTGTAATAAGTGGTAACATCTCGATCTCCTTGTTTGAATTGCCACAACCGAGTTTTCATATCATAGATCTGAGAAGAGGTCTCTAAATCGCACTAGCAATCCTTCACAGCCTCCCGCACCTCAGGCAAATGATAAAAAGGTAGGGCTTGCCAATGGCCAGATCCATGGAATTGATCATCCATGAATTGATCTCCTATCAAGTAACCCAATCGGCTTCTCCCTTCCATTGATAGCTTCATTGACTGCGCCCACTCAATGTAGTTTTTGCCATTGAGCTTGTGTACCATGAGTTGGAGGTTGAGAAGCTTCGATAGGTTTTCAAGAGCGCTGGCTCGAGACTCGACTGAGCCACCTCCTCGACTTTCTCGCCTGTATTTCTTCCTCCTACCTGTTGGAGGATTTGTTGGTTGCTCCTATCATCGTGGTTTTCACCATTGGAGAAGACAAGGTTCAGAGCGTTGTGTTGTGATACCATAAAAGTGCAGAAAGGAAAATAGCTTTATTCTCTCTTGAATAATTCGATGGGTTACAAGGCTAAATATAGGCAAAATTGGTTCTAGACTAGGAAGCCAATCTGCTGAATCAAAGGGAAATAAATGACCTAGGATCTGGTCAAATATCAAATTGATATTGATCCAAATTTATTACAATCCTAATTAAGACAAAAGGAAATAAAAAGGAAACAAATAAATAGTGGACTAAAAACAGGGAAAGAGAGAGACAAGGGAATAATTATGATATTAATGGACCAAATCTGATCCATATCACAACAAATTATCTGAAAGATAAATAAATAAAAGCAAAAATAACTTTTCAAGTTTTAATAAATGTATCTGAATGATCATTCTTAGTGTTTCTTAATTCACCACTTGAGCTACCTAGTTGGCACTATAATTGTGTAATTGAATCTTTTGAATTTGTTAATTGAACTAGGGATGATTCTGACCATTAATGTGGTGAATTGCTTTTTTTCTGTGTCATTCTTTACTTTCCTAAATTGAAGTGCACTGTGCACCTTTGTTAGGTCATCTAATTTCATAATTACTTTTGGAAAGAACATGCTGACATTTAATTGTTGGTTTTCTAACTTGTTTGCTTATATTGGAATTTAAAAAGGTCCATATCTGAGGTGACTTTGGAGCGCGTGTCTGGTTTATTTGATTCCCTGTCAATCCTCCCTTCAACAGGCTCAAATAGAGGCTCTGAAGGAAATAGCACTTGAGCTTTCTGAATGTGACATTTCTTATTTTATGATTAATTTTTATGGAGTTTAGTCATCCAAGACTTCAAAATTATGAATGATTTGATAACATATTTGTAGCTTTGAATTTTGGTAATGGGTTGTATTCATTTTCAATTTTAATACCTCAGTTAGTGATCATAGTCATGACATTGTGAAAGGTCATGAGTACAATGTCATCTATCTTGTTTCTTAATTTGTATTGATTGATATCTTGGAGTTCATGACCTTTATCTAAATGTTACTAACTTGACAAACTTGACTTTTATGCAGGCACTCTACGGCGACAAAGTAGTGCAATTGAAAATTCTAGTAATCCTCAAAAGCTTTGTAGGAATGCCTCTACTGCATCTGATATGAGTCATACTTGCCAATGTGGTCCATTAGATCCAGGTGATACTTGAAAGGAAAAATTTATCTCTTCTAGTGATTATTCTCAATACTTAGTTTCCATCACTTTGTTTTTATTAGATAACTTGATATTTATTATATTCATGTTTAGAACTTTAAGTTACCTTGTTATGCAAGTTTTTTGGCCTGCTCATCATTCCCATTGATTGATTTTGTGATCCTTTTTTTAATTATGCAGTGTACTCTGTATGCTTGTTGATGACATAATGCTTCGATTTGTAAATTGATTTGTTACTTTGAACTTGAATAGTGAGACTAGGTCTTCTCAGTAAGATTCTCCTAGCAATTTTATACTTGTTTTGAACAGATCCCATACATTAACTTCTTAAGATGACTTTCTTGTGTTTAAATCCATTAAATTTCTTTCAGCTAAGGACATGATGCTTTATTTTATTTTTGCTAATGCATGATATTACACTGATCTTCTGCAATAGCATGCTTACTGCTTTAGCTTTTGTTTTCAGCTCCTTTGAAGTGCACAAGCCGCTTCTGTTTTGATGAACAACTTTTCGTACTGTCACTTTAGAAGGTGATTTAATCACTGAAAGCTTTTGAAAGCTCAGTTTTGTATTATATCAAAGGAAAAACATTTTAGTTGACAAAATTTCAGTAACATTATTTAAGGAGATAGCATGGCTATTTTCACCCCAGGCCTATGACTCTCCCCAATTATCTTTCTTTCTGTTTGTCAATTGCTTTTAAGACTTTTACGCTGTGTTTGTTTTGAGTAATTTTGTGAAGAGTGGGACATGAAAGAGAGAAAGAGAGTAGAGTTAAGGAATTTCTGCTGATTGGTTCATGAGAGAAGTAGGGAAGAGAGAATAAAAAAGGTGGGGCCCATGCACTTTATCTTTCTTCCTCAATCACAAGAAACAGGAGTGACACTTGTTTTATTTTTTCTTTTCCTTCTTTACCCTTCTCTTTAAAAGACGAAGATGTGCCCCGACTCGGGTTTACCAATGCTAATAAAATGTGTTGGGTGTTGAAACGTGTCGAGATAATAAAACGTGGCATGTTGAGAAAGTATTAATAATTTTAATTATATCACAGTCAAATTATATGTGTGGTGTGGGTGTCGGAAATTGAATGTGGTGGTGGGTGTTGATTTTAAATAAAAATTAATTAAATTAAATCAATTAATTAATTAAATTAATAGTTTAAATATATGCTTAGTCCCTATAAATCAAAGCAACATAAATTTTGAATTAATAAATCTAATAAAATGTTGGTTGAAAAACTAGATTAATTAAAATCAAAATTAAAAGTTAAAATTAAAAAGTAAATTAATAAAATTATATAAATTAATTAATTGAATTCAAATATAAATATATAAATTTTGATAAGATATAACATTCAAACAAAAAAAAATTAATTTTTAGCATAAGGATATTTTTGTCTTTTTAAAAATTAAACACATTTCTCTCTTCTATTTTTCTTCTCTTTCTCTTAAACTAATCAATATCTCAAATCTACTCTATTTCTCACTTCTTTCTCTCTTTTCACACTCTTTCTCACCTCTTTCTCTCTTCCCAACTTCTTCTGAACCAAACATAGCCGTGTTTCCATTCCTGCTTTAGTAGATGGGCACGAAAAGTAGAAAATCAATGGAATTTTTTGTTCAATTATTCTAATTTTTACAGGTCTTGGTTTCTATATCAGAAACTGGTTCAATTATTTTATACATCAAGGATGTTGAGAAGATCTTTCTTCAATCACCAAGGATTTACAGTTTGTTCCAAAAGATAATAAAGAAGCTTTCAGGATCAGTGTTGATAAACGGTTCCCGGATCTATGATTCAGAAGATAATTGTGCAGAAGTTGACGAACTACTCACTATGTTATTCCCTTACAACATTGTGATCAAACTGCCTCAAGATGAGACTCATCTCGGAAACTGGAAAACCCAACTAGAAGAGGCCATGAAAAAGACTCAGTTGAAAGATAACAAAAACCACATTGCTGAAGTACTTGCAGCAAATGATATTGAATGTGATGGCTTGAATTCAATCTGCCATACTGACATTATGCTACTTGGTAATTATATCTAAGAGATTGTGGCATCTGCAATTTTTTACCACTTGATGGATACCAAATATCCAAAGTAGTGGGAAGGATAATATGAAGAATAAAGAATTGAACAAGGTTTGTCATCTATTTTATCAGCCAGAGCATAATTTTTTATTTTATTGTTTTGGAAAGGCAAACAATGTTTAAACTACAACTTTGTGTCATTACATTTACATACACCCACTCCACAAACCATTAAATAGTTGAAACTGATACATAATGGTTCATTTGAGGAATAACCCAAGCAGAAAAAGTATATATGATAGTTGAATGCTTACTTTACTAACTGACAATTTTTGTTCATTGATTTGTTTTCTTAATTATTAGGATGATGGCGGAGAAGATAAATCCTAATAACTGATAATTATTAGGATCTCCAAGCATTTGGCTTTGAGTAGAAACCTTGTGAATATAAGCTTGCCTTTTATGTTTACCTCATCTCTATTTATTGTGTTGCCATTAATCTATGCATGCTTGCAGGAAGTTCCTCCTGACAATGAGTTTGAGAAACGCATAAGACGAGAGGTTATCCCTGCAAGAAGTGGATGATGTTAATTAAAGAATCACTTCAAGAAGTGGTGATGCTTCCCCTAAGAAGACCAGACCTATTCAAAGGTGGGCTTCTTAAAAGCCTTGTAAAGGTGTATTGCTTTTTGGTCCTCCTGGTATAGGAAAAACAATGCTTGCAAAGGCAATTGCAAATGAAGCTGGAGCAAGTTTCATCAATGTCTCAATGTCTACCATCACTTCAAAATGGTTTGGAGACGATGAAAAGATTGTCCGAGCACTGTTTTCACTAGCAGCAAAGGTTGCCCCAGCTATTATCTTTATTGATAAGGTTGATAGCATGCTTGGACAGCGGTCTAGAGGTGGTGAGCACGAAGTAAGGAGAAAACTTTATTAGTATTGAGGAATTCTAAATTGATAGATGCATGTGTAAATACAGGTGGCTACAAGTTCTGTTGCAGAAGGATCCATTATGAATGAGCTGAAGCAGTGGAATGAATTGTATGGGGAAGGAGGTTCAACGAAGAAAACTCAGCTCACTTATTTCCTATAGACTGTGGAAAGCTGGTTTAAATTTGGACTATTCAACCAAAGGATATCTTTTAAAAACCAGGAATTGAATCCTTCAGCAGAAATATTGAACTCAAAGCATGCCAAAGTCAAAGTGTTACACAATTCAAATGAGAAGAGATTTATCAATCCGAGAAGAGCTATCCTGGTCCAAATAACGTGTACCTCATCATACATCATTATGGTTTTGGTAGATACTGTGTGTCTTTCTTTAGGAAGTAGGAATAAACTATGCCAATACTTTTAGGTATGATGCATTATATATGAATCGCACTCTCGCATTGCACTAATTAAACCGATCAAGTAGCCGCATTGCTTATAGAGTTTGGTTCAATTATTTACATGAATCGCCTTGCACAGACATACAGACAAGTCAATGACTTTAAACTTAAATATAATCGGTTAATGCTATTTTTAAAATCTAGGTGTGGGTCTCAACCCAAAAACGAGTTCATGGAGTAAAGGTTGCTCCCCACTTATAGCTCATGGCCCACCAAATCTTGGATAGACTCTAGTATAGCTTTAAAATTTGGGTTTAGATTTTAACTCAACCCTACAAAACGTATTTGTAAGGTGGGTATTGTTCAAGCCCTTAAACACTATTTAGGTCATATCTCTAATCGATGTGAGACTCTCAACCACTGTTAATCACAAAACAAAACAAAAAACAAAAATGAAAATGCTGACAGGATATTGAAATGTTGTGAAAGATGGTCCATACACATGGGTGGAAATAGGTAATGTCAGCCCAATAGCTGTTTATGGCCTAACCTATATCAAGCTCAAGCAAGACTTATTTATAAATAGACAATGTTAAGACTTTCAAGAATCTATTTAGCTAATAAAGTTAGGCTTTAAACTATTTAAAAACTTTTAGGCCAAATAGGTCGACCTATTTAAATAAATATAAAAATTTAATACTATATTTTTGTTGCTATTATTATAATTAGTGTTTTTATAATGTGTTAAAATTATTTATTTATTTACCCTTCTAAAGATTTAAACATATTGACCTATATAAAATATTTGAGCCTACAAATTTATTTAAAGATTTGAATATATTTGACCTATATCAAAATAAATATTGAATTGAATGAGCTAAAATTATTGATTATAATATTTATAATTAGTTAACTTAAATAAAATCAAAATTTTATTAAATTACATCATACCTAAATTTTTGCTAAATCACGATATTAATAATTGAAATACTAATTATTCGATCAATTCATCTTGTTTAAGAATACTTTTTTTTTTTTATAAATTAGAGTTTAGGTGAGTTAGATCCTGGGGGCTCACCAGGGTCAAGGAAAGCCTCAATTCTCTTTGAGCGTTTGCAGAGGCAGATTTATATATTACTTCACCAACGAGGTCCTCACATCGGCAAATGTAGATTCGAACTCACGCCTTCATGGGATATCGGAGGAATTATTACCAATTGATCAACATTCGCTTGCTTGTTGAAGAATACTTTAAGTAGTAAACCTCATGTTACATGACATTGTTTTTTTTGATTTTGCTTTAAAACTAGGTTGAAACAAATGCAATCAAGTGGATCCATATTTATATAATTCAATCTACTGATTTTATTTCAAAAAATTAGAAATAAAACAATTTAAAGATTATACTTTTTGAATGTAATTGATTTAACCCCAAGGGTTAGGCTAATAAAGCAAAAACATGACTTGTATTCAACACGCTATGGGTTTGAGCTCCCAAGGCTGATCCGTAAAACTTTTCTAGTTGGAGCAAAATTTTGTCTTAAAAAAGAGTAAACACCCAAATTAGTTTCAAACAAAAACACGGAGATCTATTTACTCTCCGAGAAATAAAATTATTAATTTAGTTATCCAAAATATCAAATCTCAAATGAATTAGTTATTTTTAGGATAATTTTTAAGAATATTTAATTTAGTCCCTAAGGGACTAATTCGATAGACATTTGATATTTTTGAGAACTAAATCTGTAATTTTCATTTATGAGGACCAAAGAGGTCTCCATATTTTTTATCAAGGACCGGTTTGAACCTTTATTCTAAAAATTTTGTCTTCTAAGGTCAATTTCTAATTTTTTATGGGGGCAAAAAATAAAATTATGAAATATCTTTAAGTAAAAATAAAATTCACGTGGGGGCATTTGCCCCCAAATTGACATACATGCTTCCGCCTAATCGCAAGCCCCACTATTTTCCTTGAGAAACGAAATGTAAATCCCTTTATAAGTACTTTAGAGGCTGAAAGTTTTCCTGTTTTGACTAGTGCCAATATTTCGCCCTAAATTTTCTCTAAAAAAAGAATGTAATTGATTTGATAAACTAAATTTTGAAGTTTTATACAATCATTCAGTCAACGACAACAAGTATTCTCACGAAAAAACTTAATAATTTTACAGTTAGTTTATCATAAAATTAGCTATAATTTTATAATTTTTTCAATTTCAATATATAATTAGCTTATCATAAAAAGGTAATTTATTTTACGCTATAAACATCAACGTGAATGGTTAATAGATATATTAACTACATGTAGATTTGAATACCTGAAAATCGTGGTTAATCACGTTCAAATTCAAGGGTCGGGTTACGCTGATGATTAATAAATTTTGACGCCTAATATATTCATTAACCATTTACTGAACGTAATTAACTACGATTTGAACCACGTTAATCACTTAAAAATTGTCGCAAAAATTGTCTAAATTTGGTTGTCTAAAATCGTTTCTCTTTCCTATATGAAGTTGACTAATAGTAATCAATATAAATATAAGAATACAATAGGCCAAAGGAAAAACAAAACTAGACTACCATATTTTTTGTCACTTATCATTTTAAAGGGCAAATATATCAATCTAAATAAAAATAAATCAAAACAAAAATTAAATTTACATAAAAATTAATTTTTCTTATATACTTTCAACTTTTTCTCTCTCACTTTTCATTTTTTTCTCTCTTTTCTATTTTTCTCTCTCTCTTCACATACGTCACTCTCCCTTTTTTTCCTTTCTTCTCTCATGTCTCTTTTTCTTTCTCTTTCTCTCTTTCTCTTTCTTTAAAATAAATATAACGGAACCATTTTAATTTTTCTATTTTATTTTTATTTATATTTTTATATTTTATCATTATAATTTTTTTATTATTTATAAATAATTATTCTTTTTTAAAGTCTCAATAAGAAAACATTCCATATTGTCAATATAATTTTATCATCTTGATCAATGATTAAAAATTTATAAATATATTTTTTATAGATGATTATTTTACTTTTGATTCTTAACGGAGGAAATATTACATACTATCCTTCAGATAAATGATTATTTTTCTTTGGGTACAGACATTTGAGAAACATAAAATGTTATCTCGTGATAACATAAAAATTTATAAATATCTTTATTATATATTATTTATATATGATTATTTTACTTTTTGACTCTTAACGAGAGTGAAACATTACATACTATCGATATAAATGATTACTTTTTCTTTTTGGATCCAAACGTGAGAAACATAAAATGTTTATTTTTTATATGAGCGTAAACGCCTTTTATTATTAACAAATGGTATTTTTGCTCTTTAGTCTTTACGAGAAAACATTACATGTTATCAATGTAGTTTTATCATCTTTAAACACATATCAAATATATAAATGTTTTTATAATTCATAAATGATTATTTTTCTTTATAGTTCATATAGGGAAACTTTACATGTTGTATGTGTAATTTTATAGTCTTTTAACACATATCAAATTAATTTGACATATTTTGCAATCCTCATTTTTTTTTGTGGGGCTCGTATAAAGGTGATAAGCGAGGCATTAATTGGATGAGATGGGACAAGTTGACATTGAGGAAAGAGTGGGGAGGCATGGGCTTTCGTGACCTTCATGGCTTTAATTTAGCAATGTTAGGGGAACAAGGTTGGAAATTCTTAACCAACCCAGATACTACGGTTGCAAGAGTCTTCAGAGCTAAATATTTTCCTACAGGGAATTTTTTGGGAGCCGTTGTTGGGCATAATCCCAGTTTTATTTGGTGTAGTATCTGGTCGTCCCGAATATTGTTGAAAGAGGGCTACAGATGGAGAGTAGGAGATGGTCTTAGGATCGACCCTGGCCCGACTCCTTGGTCGCAGAATATTGAAGAGCCTTGCAAATTAACGAGGGCACCAACTAATAGACAGATTCAAATATTACGGATCTCATGCTACCAGACTTGCAAGCGTGGAATGTTCCTCTTATTACTAGTCGCTTTGAAGCTAGAGATGTTATCGAAATTCGTGATATTCCTCTCTCGAATGCTCACTGTCGACTCAATAATCCGCTTTTTGATAAGCATGGCATTTATTCCTGCTCGTGAGCGCTCATCGTGGTTTACATGGAGAGACTTGTTGACCGTGAAGACTTGAAGGTAGCAGGTGATCGTAGCTCATATGGTCAATGGCAATCCCTCCAAAGGTGTGCACTTTCATTTGGAGAGCTTGTCGCGGATCGCTTGTCTAGTCATGAAGCTCTCAGACGGCGAGGAGTGGAGGTCCGAGCCTTTGTTGTGTTTCATGTGAAGAGGTGTCGAGAATGCTTGGCATGCTCACGCGTGTCCAGCTAAGGAGAGGTGTGGCAAAGATCACCGCCTGTGGTGCACAATAGAAGCAAATACAGCCTTCAAGCTAATGGTTTTTCCGAGTTCTTTTTCAGGTGGGAAGAAATCTCGATGCATTGACATTAGCTCACTTTGGCATGAATTTGTGGAGCCTCTGGAAGCGGCGTAACAACAGGTTGTGGGAGAATGTCCAGGAAACCCCTGCCCAAATTATTCATCGAGCTGAGGAAGGACTTCATGCCCGAAAACTTGCGTGCAAACCATCTACACCCCAAGGGCAAAGCAGGATGCAACCAGCTGCAATTCCTCAATGGAGTCCTCCACCTATAGGTCGTCAAGTGTAACATTGATGCCGCTACATTCCAGGATCGAAACAGATAGGCAATGGGGCTAAGTATCGTGAGATGATCGCCGCATTTTCTTTCAAGCACCGATCGATTGGATTAATGCGTATATGGCAAAGAATGGAAGATGAAGGATGGGGTTGTTGCAGCCCTCAAATGGCTAGCAGAGAAGAATCTTAATGATGTTATTCGGAGCTCGATTGCAAGCAAGTGGTAGATGATGTGCTCACAGCCTAAATCCGGCGAATCAATATGGTTGCATTATCAAACAAAGGTCGCACCATATTAGCTCAACACAACAATTTTCATGTTGTTTTTGTGAAGCGCCACAAATGCAGAAGTGCGATTCTTTGCGAGGGCGCCTACTTGTTATGCCACACGACTATTTTTCACATTATCCTGCATCAGATTTGGACAATTATTAGCAATGAAATGAAGTAACTTGAATTTTGTCAAAAAAAAAATGTTTTATTTTAAATGAGGCTTGGTATGAAATCTATCTACTATCTACTATCAATAAATATACGATTCTACTATCAATATCTTTCAACATAAGAATACAAAGGACCACAAATTACTAAACTCGACTACCATATTTTTGTCACCTATCGTTTTAAAGGGGAAATATGTCAATCTAAATAAAAATAAATCAAAATAAAAAAAATTCACATAAAAATTTAATTTTTCTATGTACTTTTACCTTTTTTTCGCTCTCACCTTTCACTTTTTTTCTCTCTTCTCATTCTTCTCTCTCACGTGACACTCTTTCTCTCTTTATTCTCTCACATCATTTTTCTTCTTTCTTTTTTTTTTTTCCAACTTCTTCTTTCTATTTCTTTTCTATTTCTCTTTTTCTATATTTTTATATTTTATCATTATATTTTGTCATTATAATTTTTTATTATTTATAAATAATTATTTACGCTTAAAGTCTCAATAAAGAAAATATTACATATTGTCAATATATTTTATCTGCCTTAGATCACAGATCAAAATTTATAAATATATTTTTATATATTTTTTATAGGTGATTATTTTACTTTTGATTCTTAACGAGAAAATAGTACATATTATCTGGTCTAAATGATTATTTATCGCCTTTAACGCATATCAAATTAATAAATATTTTTATCATTTGTAAATGATTATTTTGTTTTTTAGTCCATATAGGGAAACATTACATGCTGTGGGTGTAATTTTATCGTATTTGAACGCATATCAAATTTGCAAATATCTTTATCATTTATAAATAATTATTTTGCTTTTTAGTCCTTATGATGAAACATTACATGTTGTCGGTGTAATTTTATTATAACTAATTATTTTTTTTCTAGTCCTTATGGGAAAATATTACATGTTGTCGGTGTAATTTTATTATAAATGATTATTTTATTTTTTAGTCTTTACGAAAAAATATTACATGTTCTGGTGTAATTTTATCATCATTAAACACATATCAAATTTATTAATATATTTATTATTTATAAATGTATTTAATTTAGCTTTGATATTATTTTATGGCTATTAATGCATAGAGGTGGTTCAGAAAGATGCTATTAAAATTGGTATAAGCGATCATCAGATTAAAATATTTGCTAGTCAAAGACATAACAAAATCGATATTCAATTTTAGTTGATGCATTTAAATACTTTAAAATATTCATTGCAACTAATATGGCGATCCGTATGGATGTAATGGTATTTTACTAGTTTGTTTAGAACAAAGTGAACCGCAATATGAAACTAATCACATTATTTTTAAGAAAGTTAATCGCAATAAAAATGATTGTGGTTCTAATTCGCTTTATTTTTTACTCATTTCAATTATACCCAAAAATAGGTCTATTGGTGCTTTACTTTGGGGCTTTGAGAAAAGCCACTTACTTTTGCATTTTCCATTTCTTTAATTATGAATAAACTATTTAAATAGCATAAATAAATGAGTTAATGTCTAATTTGATCGCTGATATTTGAAAAAAAAAACAGAATGGTCTCTTACTGTAGCAAGATACTAAATTAGTCTCCACATTTTGAAAAATATATCAGTTACATCCTTCCGCGCTTCTCGTTTATCAACAGTGGTTCCAAAATAGTCTTTCAATTTAGTCACTTTTAACAAACTGTCCTGTGATTTATAATTTAATATCAATTTGGTCCCTGCAAAATTGACGGAATGACGTAACTCATACACTTTTTTAAAATACAGGGACTAATTTGAAATATTGATAAAGTAAAGAACCAAACTGAATTTTTTTACCCTATTGGTCGTTAACTCCTAAAAAAAGAGCAAAATCAAAATTTATCATTTTTTATCTGGATATGTAAAATAGGAAACAAAACTATGTATTTTAACATATTTATTTTTAAGTTCATATTATATTGGTGTGTCTTCATGTAGGGAATTTTCGAAGGGAGCACTAAGAGACTTTGACCACATTTGTTCTCAAAACCTTAAGGTGTTAGGTTAATGGGTCTAGCCTCTTATATACTCTTCATTTTGTTCATTGCTAGGCAATGTGAGACTTCTTTATTTATCCCTCATATTTAGATATCCAACATCTCAACTCAAGTGTGAGGCACCTCCACATCGACTTCTTCGAGAGATACTCGGTTTTTTATCGAGCCATTCTCGCACTTCGAAAGCAAAAGCTTTCTCATCCACATACTTGTGTATTTGTACCACCGCTTGGCTCACACACTTCAATCTGGACACACCACTTAGCCTCCATTGCTAGGTAGACTTTCGATACGAGGTGTCAATCACCTTTAATCAAAACATCGTCTCTGAGCTGGTCCCCTATAGTTGTATTATCACTTGAACCATTAGCATGATTGGTTGGCATGATCAGCCGTTGCTTCTTCACAATTGTAGTATTTTCTTCATTTGAACAAGGACAAGCAATATCTTCATCATATGTAGTGAATAGTTGTATGCATTCTTAGTGTTTCTTAATTCACCACTTGAGCTACCTAGTTAATTGGCACTATAATTGTGTAATTGAATCTTTTGAAACTGACAATACTCATTTTTTTTTAAAGTGATTTTGGTCAAAGCTAGCTGTAGGAGTAGGAGGGCATGAACTTGTCTATTCAAGCCTCCCACTTCTTCCCGCCTCAAATGGTTGGCTACTTTGCCCCACCATTAGATCAATTATATTATATACCTTTAAACATAAGTTAAATGTAGGAGAGGATTATATAGGCTTGATGTAATAATGTCGTTCTGTCAAATGTAGAACGTACTAAATAAGGAAGAAGCTTGGCTTTATGCTTGATGTTATTATTGCTGACCATGACAACAGTCACCAATGAGTAAGACGACAAGAGGCAAAGGCTAAGCCAACCAAATGTTCTTTTTAAATTAGTAGCAACAAAAGAAATGGAATCATGTCAGGAATGTTGCAAGCACACTTAGCCCGGCCCCTCAATTCAAAGTTCAGCCTTTTTCCTATCAGGATGTTGTTGAGTATCGCTTACACCACTCCTCCCTTTTTTTTCTAACACCACCCCTTAGGTGTTCTTGGAGCTAGGTTTCTTTGGATGTGCTGTAAGCTACACCCGGTTCATGTTGTAAGGCCGAAAGCCCATTGGCAAATTTTTGCCAACTTGTTCCACTGTTCTGTTCCGGATGTATATTTTTTCTTTTTTTGGCAATTGTATAAATGGAAATTTTGTATTGTAAAGTGTCAAGTATTTTGGTTACAGATTATGAGCTTTTCATATCTCTAGGCTAGTTTATTGTCCCAAAAAAACCTATCTGCTATCTGATTTTTATTTGTAATTTTTTTTGACAACATATATATATATGCATCATGTGTAGATATTTTTCTTTTTATATATAAAAAGGCACAATCGTTATAGGCGTGTTAGATGAAAAATTGTCTCAAGTTAAATTATTTACGTATTTAAATTAGAAAAATATCACATGCAGAACGGTAGCTAAAGCAAAGAGAAATGGAAAAGAGAGTGGTAGTATAAATAGGGATCGCGTGATTTTTGTTTCTTTTGATTTGTAGATACTTCCTTGGAAATTAAAAAGAATTTCACTTGCACACTTTGACTCATATATATCTCATTCACAATCTCTGATTATAACTAACTTTTCTATCACTTTCAGATACCTCTTATTTCTTTTTTAATTTTATACCAATAATATTCTAAATGTGTTTTTTGCTAACGAATCAATATTCTAAAATGTTTTATACTTAACAACTCAAACTCTAGAAATATCCTTTTTTCCTTCCGAAAAAAAAAAAGAAATATCTTTTTTCTAAATATAAATCAATAAAAGGATATTGAATTTTGATCGGCTTAAACAACTTCTTGGAGAATAATTATTTGAAAAGGAAGGGAATATGAAAAAATTGGTGTATTAAACGGCATCGTGGTCCTTTTAATTAAAAAATGGCTAACATTCCTTTTTTTCTCTCTCTAAATAGGGTCCGCATAAGCATGGGCAAAATGACTGACTAAGGCTGGTCGTTTACCGTGATTGTGTTAGCAATCAAGTAGGGACCTTAGCCATATAATTTTGGCTTGTCGCCAAAGCAATGCTCTTGGATTTAAACCATATCTATCTTCATTAATTCTCTCTTTTCTCTCAGCTTTCTCTTTTTCATCATTCCAAGCTTTGCTTCTCTTGCATCGAGGTTTTACTCACTTTTTCACCCACCAAAAAAATCATACCAAATCAACAAAGTCGGCTACAAGGTGATCATGTTCCTAATATTGTACTGCTAAAAACGTTCCTATTATTGTAATTATGTAATGAGAAATGTTA